>JAHZNG010003264.1:0-29438 GCA_027744375.1 Orchesellides sinensis
CAGTCACAAGCTCATTTCTAAAGGTCTCTATTGATGAGATTCATTTAATTGTTGTCACCAATCTAACTTGACATGCTGGAAGGATAAGAAACACATAATATTATTGTGATGCATACAAGATACAAGAATCATTGTCGTAAACAGCACGCCGCAAAAAACACAACTACCGATAAAGATACTGTGTATTGGTACAACATTATACCTGTCAATGATGCAAAGTTGATGCTGTCACTTTGACAAGTAACGTAGAATCGTGAACGTTGTCCACTCAACTCCAACTCGCACAATTATTCGTATGCTTCTGTGCTTGTACCTATGTATTTGATTCTCTAGGTATGTATATAGTATTCATTCATTGGTTAGGTTCACATAATATATCATGAATTCTCCTCTAAGGTTGTTTTTTCATATAACCTGATTAACTTGCTCACAGAAAATTGCTAAATCTTTGCAAAATTGATGTAACTTTATATCATGAATTCATGTTCACTGCTCAAAACGCATGATTTTTTTAAGGACACAAATGGAACTTGCTGTTTTCGAATAACATTTTTACACGACAATCGGTCGTTCATCCGGTTTTTATATTTGAAAACTACCGTAAGAAATCAATACATTATCCATTGGTTTGAAATTCATCCGGCAATAATTCACCAGGCATCTGACAACTGATTGAGTGCTGCACCGAAACAATAGATTTTAAGGAACAATAGCCTCTTCAACAATATTTTTTTATGTTCAAATACATGTTTAAACCTTTATCCACTTGTTGCGTGTTACAACCACTACGTAATGAATGCAAAACCATCTGAGATAAAGACGATGATAAAAAAATATGTTACGAAGACTAGAAAAACATAAGAGACCCGTTGATCGGTTCATCTAACAGATCAGTTTTGCTTGTCTTTATCCTCCGGCATTGTTATGTGAATATGAGCACACCAGGAACGCATTGTCTTCGTCTAAGTTTTTGTTAGTACGGTATACGAACAAAAAAGTATGTTACCTATATGCAATGTTTTACAGTTCAATAATACATCATATTGACCGAAAAAGCATCCACGTCAAACTTAAAACCGATTTTATTTCGTCTAATCCTCATCACCGTAAATGTGATATATAATGGTGAAAACAGCAATTGTAAAAAGCTTTTACGGGGGTTCATTATACACATGCAAACTTATAGCGTGTAATAATAATCTAAAGTAACAACACCCTTTGAGAATTTCCAAAAAAAATGATTAAAGCTAAGTAATGCATTCTTTAGTGCAAAGAAGGCACACGTATGTAAATTTAAATAATACTGAATGCATATTATATACTGTATAAAAAATGGAATTATAAAACTCAAACATCTGCAGGAAGGGAAACAATATAAAATTACGTCTTGTCTACAAGCACGCCTACCCTTCTGGCGAATTGATGCCTTAACATTCGATTTTTTCCCAAAGTTTAACTGTAGCTCTGCAAAACGCCTCTAGTCTAATTGTTTTGCATTATACCTACATACCTACCTTTAAAGACTGTTATAATACTGTAGATAGAGGTTTCGTATGCGAGTGCATTTTTGTATATCTGAATGGTGTACGTAAAAGATAAAAGCAGAGCATGGCAGATTTAGCATTAGTGCAATGCACTGATGAAAATAAAGAAAAAACATTTTTGTCTACCTGTATCCATTGCAATCACTGTGAGCAAATATTCAGACTGCTTCTCTCTGTCCAGTGCCCTGTGAACGGTGATTTCTCCCGTGGTGGCATTCACACGGAACGAATCTTTGTCTCCATCTTTGAGAAGGTATCGCATCTGGTAGTTATTGTTGGCAGTGTCAGCATCAAAAGCTTCAACGTAGAGAACGGTCGCCGGGACTTTATCCACGTTCTCACGAACGTATGCCAAATAAGGGGAGTTCAAGAACACCGGCGCTCTGTCATTGATATCCATCACTGACACTGTGACAGTGGCAGTATCATAACGAACCTGGAGAAGTTGGGTATACATTATACATATGAACATTAATAAGCAATATAAAAACCACTTACTGATGGTATGCACAAGTCAGGAAGTTAAATAAAGAGCGAAAATTATGAAAGATGCCGACAGCGTGTAATACTTCAGTGTCACATATGTGAAGCTAATGATGATAAATGAACGCTGTAATTGCTACACATTTAGTTTTCATTAATAAAGAGCAATGAAGCGCGTTTACGCTCATACACGTACACTTATTATCTTGCAGTACATTTTTGGAAAAGGTTCGTCGAGTTTTTATTGTGCTGTTGGCTATGGCACTACTGAATGGCTTGTATGCATGTCCTCTTGGACCCCAATGCTTTGATTATTTATTTACTTGTTTGAAAAATATAGCTTACCATCTCTCCAGAGTCCTCTGCTTGAATTGTGAGAGTGTAAGAGCGTTTCCTTTCGTAGTTGAGACTTTTGGCCAATCTTAGGACCCCTGTGTCTTCCCCGATGATGAAGTCACGGTTAGGATCACCAGCAACAATGGAGTACCTAATTTGGGAATTCATTCCTTCATCCATATCTGTAGCCGATACCTGAAGAGAAAAATGTGACATTTTGTTGTTTACGGGCTATCAACTTTGTTAATATATGGGAACGTGTCATTTATTATGGGATGCTCATTTTCATTCGTTATCAAATCTCATGACTGCCGCTGTCATTGTGATATCGAAAGCAAGAAAAAATTGGTGTGAAATATTGTTGTTGCTTTGTATCACGCACGAAGGAAAATTAAATGCATTTGTCGAAAGCTTCAGATGAGTTCATATGGATTATGTACGAGAACGGGCGGATTGTAAATGAAACTATGAAATTCCATCTTACCTGAACAACACTCATGCCTACAGAAGCGTTCTCCGGAACGGCTGCACTGTACTGCCTCGAATCAAACAGGGGGTCGTGATCATTTTTGTCTTGAACTTTGACGAAAATGTATTGATTGGTGGACTTGGAGGGATCTCCTCTATCCTTTGCCGTTACCTTTTAAAATATGAAATAATTCAAACTCATATCTACATGTATAATTTAGCCATATACTAATTGTGATCCTTGACTTCACTGTCTTACCTTTAGAGTGTAATTGCTCTTGATTTCTCTGTCAACATTTCCAATAACTCGAACAAGTCCGTCGACAGATCCAAGGGAGAAAGTGGATTTTTCATTGTTGAGAGCATACTCAACATATCCATTTCTACCTTCATCCCCATCAACAGCTTTGACAGTATGAATGACAGAGTTCAAGGGAGAGTTTTCCATAACAGATGTCTCATGGGATGAGGTAAAACGAGGTGACTCATCATTAACGTCTTTTAAAACAATGCTCACCTGTAAAAGGTTAATACAGAGTCATCAAATCACGTAATTAATAACTCTGTTTAAGCTTTGTATAATTCCAAGTTTATAGCTAATTATCAACCATTCAATGTCTGTCATCATCATTGTTCTCTTTTACTACAGGAAAAAACGATAAGAAATATGTACTCTGGGTTTAGTAGTACAAGCATGCCCTTTCTATAATGAAAACTCTGGTTAAATAAAATGAACGCTTACTTTTCTCTAGATGTCTACTTGAAAAAAAAGTTACTGCTTTACTGTTCACCATCTTCATAGAAGGCAAACCGATAAATAAGCGAATTTTGGCATTGCAAACAAACAAGGCCTTTCATACTTACGACCATGAAAATTATTAAATTATAGTAATAATAGTAATAGTAATGATCCGAAAATCACACTAGTCCAACTTTACTTTTAAAGCTTGGTCCAGTTGTTAAGAATAAGTAGACAAACATATACCGCGTTTAAAATAGGTACTTATTGCATTACTATTACTGATTGTCATAAAAAACCTTAGATTCAAAGTTAGTCATAATACGATGATGCTAGTAAAACATACTGGCCGTTAACAGTGATATGGATGCCAGGAGGTAGGAATGTTTTTTATAGGACATAGGATGAGTAAGCAAAATATGTATTGTACAAGTATGCATGCAATTCAACGATGTAATGTGCTCGATGTATCTGCAAGTGCATACACAATAAAAACATACCTGGACACTAGAAGATAAAGAGTTGACAGGTGCTTTGTCTGATGCCGTAACAATCAGTTGATACGATGCCTTGGTTTCACGATCCAATTGTTTTGTTGTGTAAATCGTACCATTTTCATAAATTGCAAAAACATCATCCACATTCCCTGACGTGACTGAGTAAGAGATCTTTCCATTGAGACCTGTAAAACGGTGAAAGGGGGGTGAGTTGGCTGATGTGTACATTACATATTTTTTTTACTATTTATAGAGTATTTTAGAAGGCGTGTCGTTCGTTGTACAAAAACAACTTGTAGTCGTTTCTTCATATCTATTCTTTTATTTATCACCGTACAAATCAAAATGTTCGTGTGATGTATAGTGCATTGACTGCTTGCTAACATCCCACAACCCATAAAAATGAAAATATGTATTTGGTAACAAAGAGTAGAAAGAAACGGCAACCCTGCAGAACATAGCAGTTAACGATTATATGTTAATTATGAATCTTACCTGAATCAGCATCCGTCGCGCTTACTGTCAAAACTGCAGATCTTTCTGGGATATCTTCAGGTATTTCTTTGCTGTAACTTAGCGGATCAAAGAATGGCTACAGAAAGCAGGTTAAAAACAAACATACATATTCTTTATCAACGGCATACAATAAGACTATTGAACAACTATGGACATGATAAACTTTTGGGGGAAATTGAAATGATTTTGAGTAAGTTGTATTTAATGGTTGAAATTATAAGCAGTTGGTCATGTCCGTAATGAGAAGTTTCAGAAAGTCATTAAATACTTACGAGCATTATCATTCAAGTCAAGAACATTGAGATAGACTGTAGTGGTTGATGACAGACTTGGCACACCTGTGTCATGAGCTTGCACGACAAATATGTAATGTTGAACCTGAAAGCAAAAGAGAATGTTGAAGAGCAATTTGCCACTATAAGTCTAAGAATAATTTCAAATATGTTGTTTTTACAACACATTAGGATATATGTAGATATACACACACCGCAAAAGCAATTTACAGTAACATACACCCATCACTAATTTATTTAGAAAAACAAAATGAAAAATAACATAATTAATGATTACATCTTCATAGTCAAGTCGTGCAGTGACTGTGAACACGCCAGTGTCTGGATTCAATGAGAATACGTCATCACCCCAGTCCGATAATACGGAATAGATCACATGCCCATTCACCCCTTTGTCAAGATCATGAGCTTGAAGTTTGCCAACTGTATGGCCTGGCAGCACATCCTCAGGAATGTCAAAAGAGTACGCTGGTAAACTCCAGGTTGGCGGATTGTCATTTGTATCAGTCACCTAAGATATTTTTTTAACAGACGGATTAAATAACAGTTTGTTTGCAGTTCATTTCTCTCTAAGTATTACATATACATTTTAAGCTTGATTGGGGGAGTTGTATAATAATAACATCGTGAATGATAAATGAGACACTATTATTCTTCCCCCGTTATCATGAAAAGAACAAGTAGTTTCTGGCTAAAAAATTTGCAACTAAGTGGCAAGAAATAAATTGCAAAATGAAATTTGAGAATGCATATAATTATCATGGTTGAATGTATATAATACACACCATAACGACAACATTTCCATCCGAGTATTGAACTCCATCACTGGCACGGACGACGAGTCGCCACTCCTCTTGCTTTTCTCTATCCAAAGTGTCTACAATTCGAAGGACACCGGTGGTTGGGTCCACTTCAAATTTGCCATCGTTCCCTTTTACAATGGAGTACGTTACAGAACCAATGGTGTCAGGATCTGTGGCTTTCAAAACTGCAATTTGTTGTCCAACATGGGCATTCTCGGATACGGTGATAGTAGTCGGCTTGGTAGATGGCCAGGATGGTGGACTGTCATTTTTATCCAAAACTTGGATTCGTACCTGTTATGCATAACGAAAAGAATTGCATTGTGTTTAGTCGTAAAGTCGTCACAAATACGTACATACATACTAGAAGTAATAAAGACTCTACCGATATGGAAGTTATGTGGGAATTATAATCACAACGTTATGCGAACTATCCATTACTCACTGGCTTGTTTAAAAAAATCATGCATAAATAACACATTATATTCACCTCCAACATTTCGAGGAAACAAGACAGTCTAGATTAGTTGAATGCGAGAAATCAAGCCCATTCACGGTACAAGAATTGATTTAACTCTTTTGTTGCCTCAAGCCAAAACTAAAAGTACTGTTGTGCAGTTGCAGTTTTCCTTCAATTTTTTTTTGTCAAAAGACAGATAAAAGTCATATGCAATAAAATATGTGTTATGACATGTCCGCTGTTTATGTAAGAAAATTCTTTGAATTTCTCAACGAGACAAGTTGATTATCCAGTCTTAACGATCATCCAGATCATCCTACAAGCCTTTTCTAACGATAAAAAACCAGCTGCGAAAATTAGAAGAATTGTGTTAAACAAGAAACTCAAGATATTTTCTAATGGGGTACTTGAGGTTCTTCAATTAACATACGTTGTTGTAAAGATTGGACATAATTTAATACTTTAAGATGCTTCAAGGTATTTTAAAATGTGACAGTTGATTTTTTTCTAAAATCTAAATTCAATCAATTCCTAAGAAATTAAGCGCCATCGCCTACAGATTAATGCCACTTGTGAGATTTCATTATTTAGCATATGTATCTGAATTCCAACTGCAGATGGTCATGTATATACTTAATATTAATGTGTCTTACAAGGATCATGTTTTTCTAAGGATTTGTATTTTTCATTTAGAACAGTGGATCATTTTTTGTGAGTAAACTAAGCATATTTAAAATCTTTGACGATGCCAACTTTTTCAATGCAGTATATCATACCACACAAAATAAAACTCTGGGCTTGCAAACATACTGTGTTTGATTGAAGACAAATACGATTATAAGGAAAATTTCTAATCAATGAGGAACGCCTACCATTTCCCATAAAATCACGATTACAATACAACGCGCGTACCTATGGCCGAAATGCAAGTGGTTCTACCAGGTTTTTAAACATGCTCAAACAAATAGTAGGTCAGTATTTAAACGAAGGCATAGTAATTTCGTGGTGTGCTTTATGCCTTGTATTTACATATTGTGACTCACTCCTGGCAGAGTTTTACCTTAATTATTTTCATCTACAAAGTATAACTTTTTATTATCATAGATCTAGCAAGTTTGAATAAATTGCAGTGATAGTGAAAGCATGTGAACATAAAATCAATACAACATCACTTACAAATTGAATGCACATTAAAGTATCACTAATGGAATCATGCAGTCTGCATAGTCAAATGGATGTGGTTACAATATGCCAAAATATGCTGTATAAAGATAATAGCTTAACCAATGGCTTTTAAACATTATGGTATCACTGGTCAAACTAGACAAGTAGCCAATTTTCATGTTATCATTATTACATGTACGTATGTACATAACACAACAAAACAGTACAGGGATTGGCAAGATTCTTGCGAGCATTAATTTTTCACTCACGTGCACTTTCATCTTATCCCTTCCTATCAATTAGCCAATCAACTTTGTTCCGTCATCTATTAATAGTACATTATCATCATCATGGGACGATCTTTACTTTGTTTGTTTTTTCCTTAATTTTATGCGAGAAGGAGTGGGGAGCGGTGTTTCAAAGTGATTTTTGACAGCTCAAAGTGATTTCATTTTACAAATGTCTTACACCTGATTTTACAGTTTTAGCATGGTTTACTTCAGAGAACAAAATCCGTTGGTACATAAATATTTATAAGTATGTACATTGAAAATCTGCATTGTATATATAATACTTTTAAATATGCGTGTATGTATCTCTGCAAATTTTGGTATGTAAAATAGGTTAATGCTTTCACCTCGCAAAAAATAAGCAACTAATTAGCAACTAAATTTTATTCAGTTTGATATAACCCTGCTACTTCTTAGTTTTTACATTACTACCTTTACATAACGGAGGCACTAGCTTAAGGCTAGCAAAAACGCTTGAGCTAGTGGCATGTTCACCTGTACTTGTACTTCGTAGCAACTTTTCAATGGCCTCCTCCTCCTCTGAAGTCAATGTTAAAAGTTAAAAAAGTCTGGCTTATCGAACAAATGTCCATTACAACATTACAGATGTATAATTTATGCGAAAAGTTTATCTGTTTCAGAAGTCGAGTGTAAAGCAATGCTGTTTTTCTGTGAGATTTTCAAAAGAAACATAAATTCTTGTGCTCATTCAACATCATTCACTGTTAGACATACAAGGGACGAAATCTTAAAATTCAGAGATTATCCTTCGGTTTTTTGATATGCGTTCAAACCGGGTTCAAAATGCATACCTTAGGAAGTACAACTCTAATTGATACAAACAATGGGAGTGCAGACTACATAACGTTATAGAACAAATGGTTACTTTGGTTTACGCAAGTTATGTACATATCCACGTAACAGCAATGCAGAAGAAACTTGTCTTCTCAAGTCCTCTACATAAATTGGTCTTTAAGGTATATACTAGGTACATACAAGATTATATGCCGACCGGCGCAACAGGTAACATTAATAATGGTAACGATAATGATAAATGAAATAAAAACTGCTTTGTTATGGGTTTACATTTATGCATATGATTGTACACGAACGGATGATAATGTGAATAACTTTTACTGCTTCTGGATCCACAACTCTCAACTCCACAAAATGGGCAAAAATATGCCATATAAAATACGACTTGCCAGTTATTAGTCGTTTACCATTTTTCCCAATTGTGTTGTAGTGGCTGAGTAATAAGCATACATTTGCAATGCTACGAAGTATGCAATACATTACACATTATAATGTTCAGTTTTTATTTTTTTTCTACCTGGTCTCTCTACCTGCTCATCACTGGCTTCACCCAACTCACAGTTTTTTGGCCTAACTGGCCTGTTATAATACACCTTCGGCTATTTTGCATTTTACCTTTTTCTCATTGTCAGACTTGTAGAAAAACGCGGATTAATCTGTAATAATAATGCAGTGGGAGCCAGAGAGAGAGAGCGGATAACATTTTTGCACAAGCTTTAAAATATTATACGGCAGATATGAGCAGGTGCAATAAATTTTAACAAAATGTAATGATACTTGCACACCAACCATAAGTATATGAGCAAGTCACACACAGCGAGAGGCATATTATTCTATTAGAAAAGTTGGGAAGATTATTCAGATCAGTTCACTTCCACCAACACCGCCACCACCACCATACAACATGGTTGGATAAAGGTTGGCATATTTGAATGTATTTATTTATTGATATTTTGCAAATATGCAAAAAATAAAGAATACTAAAAGAAACATTTACCCTGTAGCACAAAACTCATTGTCAGTCAACAGGTATGGGAGAAATATAGACATACAGTTTCCTCTCTCGTCATAATATAATAAACAGTCAGGAAAAACTGTTAAAGGCTCGCATACTATATAAATTGCATATATAATAACATTCTATTGTTTTTAGTAATATAACTCCATTGCTAAAACTGAGAATGAATAAAACAGCAGAATTCTAGCTGCCAGATTTGGGACGGAGGCGTTCATCATTATATGAATAAATGATCCCATTCCCTTGATGTATATTGCAGAGTTCAGGTTTTTACTTTATTAGTGATGGGTAAAGTCGAATCTCATCACGTCATTTCAATTCATTGCCCTGGTGTGCTAAACGTGTGTGTGTGTGTGTGTCGCAGAAAAAGAGTGCAACAGGGTTTTTTTATTCTTGAGCAAAATAATGTTTTTTTCTTCCTCGATATCCTAATCCTATCTCTTTTTACTTACGAGAGTGTGAGTATTGGAGGCAAGTAGGTACATTGAACGGAGATTTTGATGAATTGCTAAGTTCATTATTTCCAACACTCTACATTATTATTCTTTAAAAGAAATTCACCTGCTTCTTTTTTTGGGGAATGGCTCAAACTCATTATTCTAATAGGTTTTCATTTAAAATGTATGAATGAGTATGAAACGTGGTGTCTAAAAAAGCTGATTTGGAGGTGAGCTGATTGATACCGAGTAATTATTATTTATTTGTTGGGTATGAATGATATGATGGTTGTTACACACACACACAAGCGTATGATATGCTTTGCTTTACATATCATGCTGCTCGTCATACTCCTTTTCAAAATATGTGATTGCTTTTAAATTTATTCATAAAATAATATCATCGAGAGTGCTAAAAACCAAGCCAAAAAACAAGGCTTGCCTATCACTGTTCAACTCGCTACTCATAAATGATACGCCAGTAGTAAAATCAATTAAGGAAATTACTGATAAGAGCGGGATACTACTTGACCCTGCATAAGATATGTTGGTATGTATATAACATGTGTGGTTGTAATCATTGTTGTAAATATTGTGTATATATATATACTGTACATATTTTTATAAAGGATTGCTTATAGTACTATATAGTGACGAATAAATAAGTGATAGCTCTCTTGTCCACTGAAATTTAGTTAATGGCTTCCACTTTTTGATAGTACACACGTATACTTTGTGTTGGCGTGGGTCCGCACAGATAAGAAGATGATTATTAGGTATGCTCAGCAACTTTGTTTACTTTCTCTGTGGAGGTCCACTTTCCGTTTTGTAATGCCACTATTTTTATCACCATGATTGCTATTGTGTGTACATATACTATTAGATAAAACATTTATTGTCATCATTTTATTTCATTTTTTACTAGCTTTCTTTCCCTTTTATATATTCCTTTTGAAGAAGATGGGTATGCGTGGTGGTGATCTTTACGTAGGATCTCCTGCACAACTTTTTTTTTACGTTGCAGTGGTACATACTTTTGCAAGAATAATTCTATTAAAAAATTATACGTGAGAAATATACCACCCTCCTTGTACAAACAAGCCAAGTTAAGGGCTTTTTTTTGCTTCGCTTTTGGTTTTGACATTTGGTCAAGTATAAAAGCACAAGTGGTTAAAAGAGGACTTGAGTACAAAGAAGTATGCATGAAGGGAAATGGTTTCTCAAGAATTTGAGAATTTGAATACCATCCAGGACTATCTGTGGTAGGTCACTGGGGTAAGGACAACAGTAGGTAAAAATTCTTTTGTTGCATTTTTTAAGCGTGAAAACGGCGCTGTGATTTTACACCTGGTGTCCATCTATTTAAGATCATATGAATGGATTTACTGATGTTGCTAGTAACACTATAAACTAAATAATTAGATAGCTTATCCCTATTTTAAAATTATGTGTTTACAGACAATTAGGGGCTAAGCGTTCAGTTAATATGAAATTTCGAACAGGCGGAAGGAGGAAAGTTTAATAGCTTGGATCAAAAAGTAATTAGTTAAATGTCCTTTGATTTAATATAAATAAAATAAGCAGTGATCATATACACGACATACCCTGCCTTATGAAAAATTCTGACCTGCAAATGTCTTAAAATAGCCTTAACCTTTGGATTTAATGCATACATATAGATATATCGGTTTACAGTACAATGCCAAAGTAGCCAATGAATTTGAGCACCTTATTTATATAAGAATCGAAACAAAGCATAAGACCGAAATTCTTTCTTGAGTATTTCATTTTACAATTGAGGGGCTCAAGTAAAGCTCCTTTTCCTTTTCAAGAAACACCTTTTCCTTATGCATGCAATGCAATGTAGCGTTTCTTTGAGGAAGATTACACTTCCTTATTAAAATCAAAAAATCAGTCATGCACTTCAGAAGCTAATATTGAAAAACGAGTAATAGTTTGTAAACTTGTACAGTTCCAACCATGCTTTTCACTCAGTTCATTCATGAGCAAATAAATATCACGACAGATGACTGGGAAATCTATTGTTTGCTCAAAAATGTTCTTTTACTTGACCATAAAGCTGCCCTTTTGTTACTATTTATTTGAGTGCTCCATGATTTATTCTGTAAGGTTAGAAATTTTTATTTGTCACTCGAAAAATTTCATTCAGAGGTTTTCTGTCCACTTTCCAGCGGCATCGGTAAGTACAAAAAAATGAGCAGCATACATAACAATGCCTGTCCAAGTATACAGCTTCTGTCAAGCTTGTTCAATGGAAATGGAATGAACAACTGTTTGGAGATCTGCTCATATATGTATCCATTTACCTCTTATTGTTAATTCTATGCTCAGACTTTACAAATTACAATTTAGGAAATAGATTCTCTTTGTGTGGGTGGAAAAATAACAATCGCGGGTGGAAATACAAAAACCTAATGAATAGACATTACAGCAACGCTTTTCAAATCAAGCGAATACATATGGCTTGTTTTGACAATTTTCGAACGCACCGTTGTATTATATTGGGTTGCTGGACATAGCATTAGTTGAGCTGTCTATGATACACAATATAGTCTGTCTACAGCATCATATTAATGTAGAGGTGCTGAAGACACATCAGGTCGGGATTCTTGGGGGACTTTTAAAATCGGTCTTTTGTTAAAGCGCACAAGTATGAGAAATGAGAGATACTAATGTAAAGCGCACAAGTACCTACTACGGCCTCAACTGGTACACATCTTTTAATTTAATCAGAAGAGCTATGATGAGTATGAACTAGTCAATGTAACGAAGTAATAATATAACAAGAAAATATAAGCTGAAGAATAATGCTCATTTTGAAAGTTAAAGAAAAAATAAAATAAACGAAAAAGTGAAATACATGTACCACTTGTATATACGGTATTGTTAAATAGCATCTGACGCATACTTCTTTTCCCCTGGTACTGGCGCTGTACTCCACACGAACATAAACGAAATGTAAATGATTGGTATGAGAAGATTAAGAAGAAGACGAGATAACTATAAAAAATTTCAATACTTGTGCGCACCAGGGGTCCAAAATCAGGGTGTACCTAACTAAAAACCTGACGAGGAGCTTTTTTCTTCATTCTCTCACTGGTTCACTCACTCCATGTTTATGTTGAAGCGACTCATGGAGAGAGAGAGAGAGATAGTGTAGGGATTTCAAAATTCATGAACCGGAAAGCCGTCACTTGAAGAGTTTATACCCGTCATTCACATATCACATCCCTTTGATAACCATGACTTGTATCTATCTCTCTCCCTCTTCTGCTCTCATCATGCTAAAACATTTATCGACAAAAATGGCCAAGGCAGCTTGTATAAGGATGCTGTAGTCATAAAGTGAAAGAAAAGAGGGAAGTGGAGGAAATTCGGTGATGACTGCTATTGTGTCGCCATATGCATTCCCTTCTTTTTAACGTAGCTTCATTAAAGTAACATTATGGCACACCGAGTTCCTATTTACCTTTTTCTCCAAAAAACAACGCTATCACTGTTACATATCAGTGATAAACAAGACTAAAAAATGTTTAAAAAGTAGATTTCACAACTTTGCTGCTCTCCAGGAAGTAAAGGATTGTGGACGTGCGGGAAAAGTAAAGTAATGCATATTATCCAGTGAAACAATAAAACTTCTCTTTTTCTTAACCCTTTTCAAAATCTGATCAAACTGAGACCACTTAGGGCTCTACGATGGAAACAGAATTCGACTTTGTTTCAGGCAATTTAGTTGTCTATCTTGGAGGGACCTCCAAAACTCGGAAGAAGTGTTGCATATTCACGTTTATGTAGTAGGTATTTCGTGGACTGCTCTTTATGAAAGGATCGGCTGGTAACAAAGCATATTTACTGCTTAAAAGAAGGAAAAGAGGATTTAGTTTATTCACACAATAGACATAAGTTATGTCACAGCAAAGCCACAATTAGGTATGCAATTACCGGTTTGCTGATAAGCTTGGATGTCTAAAGAATTTTAAGGTGTCTCTATTTTCGGCACGTAATATTATTCAGGCAAGCATGCATTTAAACGTTAATTTGATTTTACTGCATGATAATAATTCAGATTTTACGAATTAAAATTAACAAATTGGCTTTTAAGCATTTAGAAATATGCTTGCTTGTATTCATATATAAATTTTTTTATTGTATGTACCTATAATGCACTACCTATGTAATGTTCATTTGTCAAAGGAATCTTGTGAAACTAGTTTTAAACATTAACGGAGAGATTAAAATACGCATGTTTATTGCTTGATATCGTGTTTTTCAATAGTTTAAGACTCCGCCATGTCGCGTAAAATTCTAGACAGCCAGCAAGCAATGATGAAATATAAAGGAACAAAAGTTTAAGGGATACGGAGAAAGAGTTTGGTTTAGTTCCGACAATCTGCCATAAATTTAAAATTGCTAAATTTGTAAAATTATATTGAACAAATTAGCTAGATGTTTAAAACTAATAGTCTTTCCGGTTTAGAATTAAAAATTACAACCAGTAGTAGTAGGAATCGGTCTAGAATGAAATCAAGTGCAGTGTACAATCTACAATGATTAAAACGGCCTCTACTCCGTAATGTACAGTAATAACATTGTGTAGCGATCACGAACCAATTCAAACAATCTGTGTTACTTTTATGGTAGGTTTTCAGTACACTGATTAATTGATACACTGACCATAATTTTCAGAAAGTTTTGGTCAATTTTGATATGTTAATAATCGGTCTAACTCGATTTTGATGCGAAAGTCGTGACCCTGCCTCCGACGATGTCCCACTTTTTCAACACACTACAATTCCGTCAAATCATGCCGTATTTCTTGATTAGCAAGCATGAGATGATTTAGTTTATGTTTAAGTCATTTTTAGAAGAATAATCATATCTAGAGGAGTACTTTTGGTATACCATACACTATCAATATTTCCCTTGGTAAATGTTTACAAATAACAAACAACCATAGAATTAACCGACCTCAACAACGTGTCAAAACAGACTACTTTCAACTATGTGGGAAAGGTGTACCTAAAAATGAAACAAATCCTGATGATGTACACATTTTGTACTAAATTACGATAAAAAACAAATATTAAAATATGACCAACAAATATATATATTCCCTGTTCTCAACGATTAATCGACATATTATTTCTGCAACTCATCCTAATGTTTGTTTGTCATCATTCAGAAATATTACATGAGGCAAACAGTCAGCGGGATATGAGAGAATAAACTGGCTGGGAGTGCCTTCGTCATCATCAGGTAGCTAATGATCAAATAACGAATAGTTTCAACTATCTGGTGGGTTGTTACTAAGCCGCTTCTAAATATTTTTAACTTTGCTCTGACATGTGTATCGTAACCTCAATATTTGAGAGTGTAAGAGATACAAGGCTCCAGTTTGGAAAACCCAATGCTTTGACGTTTCCACATCTAAAAATAATCAGGCTCTTATAACGATTTTGCTTATCAATTCAGCATCATCAAATTTAAGCAACTAGCTGGAAAACAACATAACCTTTAACATTAAATAAGTGTATGTATCATGTATGTAACTATGGCTTTTTTTTACAATTTATTATTTGCAACATTGCCATCAACAGTTATTGAAACAGAAAATGTTTTGTTGAAAGTAATGTATAGCAGAATATAAATGTAGGTACTTATACACAAAAGCTTTGCACTGAAATTTTTTAAAAAAATTACAGGTACCATCTTGTATTTAATTAACCCGTCATACTCAACGAAAATGTACTGTAAACATATAAAGTTATGTTGCTGTTGTCTTCCAAAAAACCTTTCGGTTTCACTTTATTTAATGCCGAAAAAATACAGCCAAAAGTGACAATAGTAGCTTATGACGTCGAAATGAAAAGTCAAAGCATTTTATAGTACTTATCAAAGCTTTTTCTATGCATGCTTTTAAGGAAAAATCTCTGAGACCGATTTTTTGTAAAAACAGTCAAGTTTTGAACATCACCACAAACAAAATCTTAAAAATCGAAAGAAGGAGCGGCTTAAATCTACACAAGGTTAATACGACAAGTATTTTTAGGGCATTATTTTTCACTACAAAAAGACGAAAACGTATTTTACAGAAAAAGCAT
Organism: Orchesellides sinensis; assembly: GCA_027744375.1. Taxonomy (NCBI): domain Eukaryota; kingdom Metazoa; phylum Arthropoda; class Collembola; order Entomobryomorpha; family Orchesellidae; genus Orchesellides; species Orchesellides sinensis. Next base: position 15,987 of record JAHZNG010003264.1, read on the forward strand.
TAGAAAACTGTGTGTAGGAGACGAGTCAATGCTCAGTGCGAATGGAGTTGAAAGTTGATTTTGTTGGCTGAGCAGTGTATCAAAATGGAAAAGGGATCAGCAGGGTGCAAAGCTAAGACTCTGTTGGAGACTCCTGAAGGAGATTTGGTCCTTGAACTGCCATAAAAGAGAAGTGTGTAAGTAGAAAAGGGTTTTCATGCATTCTTTGGGACTATACGCAGTACTTTGTACAATGTCTACCTGTTTTTTATTTGGGCTGTGTATATAACGTTCATTCTCTGCGTACACATGCATTCTTTCCCTAAGTTATGATGACTGAGCACTGAAAATCCTTCTTGAATGCCCTGTCCTGCTCGTTAGCTCACTATGCACGTTTTGTTGCTGGATCAGTATTATGATGAGGGAAGCTAGTGGAGTAAATATGACAACATCTCCTATTCTTTCTTTTTTACTTCTTTTGTATCATACATGCATCTCTTTTAATCCACAAGTAACTTGAGCACTAGAGGAGTAAAAGTATTACCATGCGTTACTCGCTCCAGCTACCAATATCAACAGAAAGTTGTCTGAACTTACTGGCAAAGGTCTGAAAAGCCTTGGTAACTTGATTTTTCTGGGGTTTCCTGCACCTGAAGCGGAGAGTATGCTAACTCATGGTCTCATATCTACATACATCTATTCACAACATGTTAAAAAATAATAACAATAACATTGTTGCTGATCATAGTGACGATGTGAATGTATCTTGAATCATGATTGAAATAAATGTTCTCATCTGAATAATCGAAATGTTCATTTATTTCTTCACGTTATCTGAAAATCTTACTACCCAGACATTTTACACTCATACAAAGCACATATATATACTGAAGATGAAGATACTCTTACACTAAAGCAAGATGCAGTCGTACAAAAATTGCAGGTGCATCCATACTATAACATGAAAAAGAAAGATTAAATTCTTTAACTGAAGAGATGATGATGCAATGCTTTTCTTTGCTAAAGAGTACTGCAAGCGGGAATAGGAAAAAAATTCAAGTAGTACACGCATTTACTAACTATACATCCTTGTCTGATGACCAACAGTTATAATGCTTTTCAGAAGTTCTCGCAGATCGAAGAATCGTTATTGCACCTTTCCTTCAGGAAGAATGAGGATGGTCCAGTCTCAATAAAGTGTGTATGCTAGAGTTTTGAATAAAATTCTAAGAAGAATTGAACCTACTAAGCAAGGACGGTTATCATAATATATAACACTTGCTCAGCCAATCAAGCCCAACAACTACCGACGGTTCGTGTAAAAAGAAGAATATGAAATATTCCCTTCAGCAGCAACGTTACATAATACCCTCCTCTCCAGCTCCCACTTTTTTGTCTTCTAAATCCTTAATACATACATAAAAACACATCTGCTTTCATTGTTCATGCATTAATATGCATTATTTGTATTAATCACGTGAAGGTTCTGAAGACTGTGATAGAAAGTAAAAACATGCAGAGTGTTACTGGAATAAGAGATGAAGATGGTTTTCTAGGTAAGATGCACGTACTTTAATGAATTTTACTTTGCCATATCCAAACTTTGATAGAAGATCCGTAGACTACGATCTGGAGAACATGGATAGCAGGTTTTGTATTTGAATTGAAAGCCAGCAACATATTTAATACCCGTCTTACTAATACAGAGTCTGTACATATAGGGCTGGAGCTTTCGTTGAGGATTCTAGAGAAGTATTGAATTTTTATGATGCATTCATAAGTATTTTATATGTATGTATGCCCTGTGATTATACACGCTCTTTGTATCCTCTTTAAAAATTACTCCTTGTTAGTTTACGCCTCAAATGATGAAGGATGAATGTGAAGAAGTGTAGTAATAATATATATATACCTATCCCTATGAGTTTTCTTCATCTTCTATCCTTCGTACACAACCAAGTGTGAAAGCCATGTAGAAGTATTCGCATAATTAATAATATTACTAGGCACAACGTTCCTATATTATTAAAACATTGTTTCCCATCATATCATTGCATTTCCAAGTATGGTTAAAATTAATAGGCGAATCCGTATACATTCATCAGAAATAATTCAACTTTTCCATTTTAATTCACAAGTTTTACTACACATTCAGTGAGAAAAAAATCACTTCTGACAGAGAGGAATTAAAGAATTATTTAATTTAGTTTTACAATATTTTTTTATATCTTGCATCTTGTTAGCCTTGTGAAAGCTCTTCAATATTAAATGAAAAAGTATCTACTGTGAATCCTTCCTATTATGCGTCCAGACTAAAGGATTGTCAATAATTGGTTAAACTTACAGTTGGCTATTACACATAACTTTTTTAAGTACCGGATTTATGCATTCTAATATTGTATACACAGACACATTCCACTGCATAAGATAGGATGCAAGAGTCATGTAATAAGGGAAAATGTAATCTAATACAGCACATATTATGCATTGTGTATTTCCTAAATGGTCTGACGATGGTGTTAAATACTTGAAGACATAAACATGATGAGTTTGAAATGTAAGTAAATATCACACTGCATAGTCACCATCTTCAACACAAATAGCGCAATATGAATAATATTATGGAGACACACCAAACGTCCGAAATGAATTACACTTTTGTATTATATTTATAAATAGATAGACACGCACATGACACGCATGTGTGCAGACGTTATGGAGATATGTGTGCACTAAAATACATTTCAATCCACTGGCATCCAGAAATACCTTTGTTTGTATGCATTTATGACGGTAAATCCAAATCATCCCAGTTATAAAAAAGTAAAAGAAGACTACAAATACTCAGTGTGTGTGTATGCGAGAAATGGGACGGGGTGGCTGATGTCCAGTACTGGGGAATGAGATGTCATTTCTAATAACTGACTGTACATCTTATCGTTTTAATATAATGTATCCAGTAAATTTTTATACAATATTCCAATGCAATGTAAAATGCTTCTATTTAGTTGAGAAAAAGCTTGGTCTTTATATTCTATATTCAGCTACGTAAGAATGACAAGACAACCACTTCTTATTTTTTGTAATACTCCGTGACGTGATGACGTTCAAAAAATTCATGCTGCCTCATATTTTTGACATGTCTTTTTAACATGTAAGTCAACATTGTGTCTTTGAAGAAAGGTCTTTTATAAGGGTTTTTATCTATTGGGGTACCATAAAAGATGCCTTTTTGATTATTAATATTCAAACTGCATCAAGATGACAAGTGTTATGATTTTCCTGGAGTCCCTTGGAGTTGAGTTACAGCGGCAAACAGCTTGACGTTTAGATGTAGCATGTGCACATGTGTAGAAACTGAATGCATAAAAAGACAATGATTAATCGAATGAAAAAGTCTCTTCTCATGAAAATCCCTAGATGNATTCAAACTGCATCAAGATGACAAGTGTTATGATTTTCCTGGAGTCCCTTGGAGTTGAGTTACAGCGGCAAACAGCTTGACGTTTAGATGTAGCATGTGCACATGTGTAGAAACTGAATGCATAAAAAGACAATGATTAATCGAATGAAAAAGTCTCTTCTCATGAAAATCCCTAGATGAGTGACTGGACTGATAAATGAAGCCGAAGCGGACAAGACTTTATATAACAACATCTGAAAATGTTTTAAATTTTAAAAGTTGTATGTTTGTAAATACTACTTCATATCTTTGCGTATACATAATATTACTCATGAAATCATTAAAATTTTAAAGTAGAATTAAATGACACTTCAGGAATGGAAGCATCATAATAATTCTTAATGCAAACAAGAAGAATACTTAGCACATGCATATTTTACTTATTGCGATTTTCTTCAAAAACTTTGTAATTAGTGAATAGATCAATGACTTCTGAAAGGCTGCAACAATGTCCTCTCCTCCTCTTACTGTACCAAGAATAATAACTTTTTTCATTTCTGAATTTAACAGCCTTGCAAAGCCAGTCAAAACAGAGTTTTAATGATTGGTACCTTACATTTATAAGCAGCATTTTTAGACACTGTGATTCCTCATAATTTTATTAGTCTGTCAATAAGCCAATAATCTCTGAAAGCCAAAACGAAGAAAAATCAAGAAGGCTGGTTAGTACAAACGCGGCCTCTTATTCCCAATGTGGCTATCATAGATAAATCTACGATAGCACATGTTCATAAATTTTTAAAACGGATTTCGACTGCAGCCCTGTTTTCATAACTGCTGACGAGTTTAAACAAAACGAGTCATGTACATAATATACATACTTATACTCATAAACGCAAACAATCAATGTATATAGTATTATGTAATTGCAAACTAAACGAACGCAGACATAAACAGATATACGCAGATTGTGTAGCACGGTATCAATCTCTTTGTACGCGGGTAGCAATAGTGCTAGAGATTCGTCGTGTTGCAGTAAAAACTGATAAATTATTATCATACTGCTGCTAAGGTAAAAAACCAAGAAGTGATAGGCAGCACCGGCATCGCTAATCATCAAGAAACAAAAAAATCCTCCTCCCGTCCGACGTCTCCTCTCTGCGTCGTCAATTTTGTTACTGAAATGCTTCTTACTATAGAGCCGACTTGCATAACAAAAAATAATAATGATAACAATAAGCTAGTCTTTCTTTACTTTTTACTGCGTAACCTCATTGAGGAAGAGATAACCATTAATATTTACGCTTTTGGTCATTTCTTGCTTTATTGTATGTCTTTAAAAACATTTTTCAGGATGGGGCATACAAACACAACAAGTAAATAAGGGCTAATCATTATCAAACCTATATGGCGATAATGCCAATGTCGAACATAACAAGAACGCTCAACTTATATAAATTTAAATTTCAGAGAGTGTATTAAAAATGTACATCTTTAAAATATTTTAGCATTTCTCATCGTTAGAATCAACACGTGTTGGCATCCCATATTATATTCTGTGACTTGTAATTTAAAATGCATAAGTTAATAGGAAAAATGTCCCTTTGCTTAATCACAAATGGCAACTTTGATGGTCAGTTTATATGAGAAATGTCTGCAATATCCGTAGAAGAGAAATCAGGGACAGAAAATGCCACTTGAGTCACTCAAACAGATAAAAATCATCAATGCTGGAATTTTTAAGAACTAAAAACGGCTGCTCGTCAGTATTAATTTGTCGAGCTTTTTACAAAAAGATTTTATCTTTCAAAAACATTCAGTTCAATTTTGTGTGTACCTTCAGCACTCCGACAGTCAGTAAACTTGCAGTTTTCTGTCGTCGGACAATCCTGAAACTTACTAATTCCTCCAATCTCCAGTATACTTTTAGTGTTACATAGTCCAGATAAAAAATACATACCTTCGTTTTTAAAAGAGAACTGTCTCCTTAACGTAATTCTATCAAAAGTCAAGGTTGTAATTGTAATGTTCGTATTTAAGAATGCTTTTTTTGTTATTATGTAACAACATCCTGGGATTTTAAGAGTAAAGTGATGCTCACGATTTTTACTCTACCTAAACTCTTTTCAGTATTACTATTTGTACAGGTAAAGTACTTTGCCCTTAAAAGACACTATACGCAGGAATCATAATAAAATTCTTGCTCCTAAAAGAGTACGCATACATATCCATTGAAAACAGCCAGTACTTGAGACTTCTCTTAAGTGTTCAATACTATTATTATTATTGTCTCTCCATGTTGTTCCAGCACATTTCCTTGAAATCAGAGGTAAAGTTACAAAATTTCAGAAAGTAGTAATACTGGCATGTAGCTCAAATGTATGTGGAAATATATGAAAAGTTGTTTGACTTTTAGTCTACGAGCCTAATTTTGAAGGGAAAGTGCTTGTTTCTCATCTTAGAAAATTTTATGGGCTAAACTTATCGCTCCTAAAAGCTGCCATAAAACTCTAACAGCTAAATAACACAAAAAGCGTCAGGATAAAACTTGAGACATTGTTTGCTGCTATATTTTTTAAACTGTTGTTTGAAAAAAGAAAATGTTTTTTTTTGTGTCTTTAAATTATATATATGAAAAGGATGTTTAATAGCAACAATGGAAACCGATTTCAATCGACAAAATACATCGGTCTACATAATTTTGTATCGAAATCCAAATCAAAGTTTAAAAGAGCATGTAAATTCAACAAAACAACTTTAAATTAGTAAACGAATTTTTCCTTTGAATGAAAACCTGAAATGTCTGACATATACTGACGTTTGGATTTATTACAGATTTTCATCTAAATCAGATGTGCATTACTTCTGCTTTGCTCTGCCATTACTTCTTCTTTTCGCATTACTCTCCAACTAGCTTCATGCAACTCTACTTTTTGCTAATTTAATTATTTACCTCTAAGATGCTTGACCATAACTCATCATGCAGCTGATAGGCCTCACATAGGAAAAAAGTTGTGATAATGTAGCAAGCAGTAAGAAATATGTGACTTGGAATGAGATCTCAATGCAAATTTTTCCTGTTGGTGTAAACCCCTTTTTCCAGTTGAATCCAATAAAAAGTAAGCATATCCACGCATACTAGCATAATCATTATCCCATACAGCTATATATGTGTATATCTAACTTCTTCTTTTCGCATTACTCTCCAACTAGCTTCATGCAACTCTACTTTTTGCTAATTTAATTATTTACCTCTAAGATGCTTGACCATAACTCATCATGTAGCTGGTAGGCCTCACATAGGAAAAAAGTTGTGAGAATGTAGCAAGCAGTAAGAAATATGTGACTTGGAATGAGATCTCAATGCAAATTTCTCCTGTTGGTGTAAACCCCTTTTTCCAGTTGAATCCAATAAAAAGTAAGCATATCCACGCATACTAGCATAATCATTATCCCATACAGCTATATATGTGTATATCTGATTAAAAAGGAGTGAACAGATAGAAATATGTATGTATCATTATTGGCAATGATATCATGGCTTTGGCTGTATGCATACAGCATATACTAATGTCATGACTACATGCAGTCTATAAGTCAAACTTACAGCAAATATCATGGATCCACATCTTATCGTTCGTGTGAGAAGCAGCAGTTATAGGTTAACTTGTACTTAGGACTCACAACACATTTGATAATACAATCCCCATTTTTTGCTTTGCATTTCATTCCAATCCTATTAAAACTTGGTTTCACCAGCACCGTTTGCTAAACGACACCTAAACAAAACCAACTACTGCATTTTGCCTGAAAACACCAACACACCAAACCACCATCGTTATTGTGTGATGATGATCATCATGCATTGCAAGTAGTTAAATCCTGATACAGTATGAAAAGGCAGAGAGAGAGAGAGAGCCAAAAAAATTGAAGAAAAGAAGTTTTGCATGAAATCAAACTCCAAACAGAGAACTGGAATGTGGAAAAGGGGCTATTAAATTATGTCCAAGTCACTCGTTAGAGCTCCCTAGGACTACTGACTATGTGGCTACCTGAACAAGAAAAAAGCGGATAGTCACACACTGTGTGAGTACAAATAAGCAAGGACAATTCCTATTACTCATTGTCAGATGCTCGGAAAATATATTAGGAGCAAGATGACAAAACTTGTGGCAGACTACTAAATTTTTCCTTTCTTCCAAACCATCTGAAATTCTTCTCACTTAACGCAGAAATTATTATAGCTATATTTGTAATACAATAAACCAGTTGAGCTACTAAGACACCTCTTTGTTCATTTGAAAATGCCAACTGCAGAATTTTTAAGATGACCACAGAGTCAACGTGATGGTCATGGTTACATTATTCATGTGGTGTGCTCGTCGTCGTGGGGTGATGGAAAGTGTGCATGATCAGCTACTTAAATGCAAACAAGTTAAATGCCGGATTTAGACCCGACTCATTTGTAATCATGCATTTGTTAGTGACAAACCCAGGAAAGCAGAAGGCATCTAAATCTTCAAGATATGGGATGTTCACTCCAACAGCAGGTGCTTCCAATCTTAATAAGCTATGTACATACACAACAAGCTTGACCAATGGGGAATTAAAATTATCAAACGAACTTTTGAATTATATATGCAACTCAATGGTGATTCATACTTTCAAGTTATTATTTATCTACTGGCATGTATATAAATACCAATGACAGTCACGTCAGAGTGCATGATAAAAAAAATTTGGTTATCATAACCATAACCACTTCCAGACACTAATATCCCGTGGTGCAGATCTTGCAACAAACTCACACATACATGACTAACTGGAACTAGAATGAAATATTCAGGGTAATGAGGCTTGCTCCCATGCCCACCTTATACCTTTCGTGTTCAAATCTTTAGATGTAGATAGTTGGCAACAATAGGTAGCCTTGCTCATTTTGTCGGCCATTCTATTCCATGATATTATAGCGTGTGTGTTACTTTTGTAGAGGTAAATTTCTGTACGCCTTTGAGAAACAAGAATTGTAAATACTTTTGAATACCTTTTTATGTGTTTCGGAGCTTTCAAATTCATCATTTTTATTATTATTGCTTTCCATGAAGATATGGTTATCATGCAGAGAGCCACTAAAATGCAAAAACATACGTATTTCTATTGTCTATAACGTAGAACAGCGGGAGGATTGCAATGGCGACATGACTGGAATGGGAAATTTAACATGTTGAAGAATTTTTTTCGTGTTAGTATGTACATAATGATTGATTAAACGGTATTGTACTACTGGTTTTAAATGGGAATGGATAGGTAGTATTTACAAGAATTACCATTATATCATCACTAAATTTAGTCATTATTTTTGGACATCTTCACGATTCAATTCTCTCACTGAAATGGAATGGAGTCGAACAAATTCGTGTTGAAAACAATGCAAAGATTTATGGTTTTCCATTTAAATGCTATTAGTAATGCATCTGGGGGGATAGTTTTTTATGCATTTTTATCTAAGGAAATTTGACATTTGTGCGGATTTTAAAAGAGAAAACAAAAAACTAATTTCAAGATTTCATTTTAAAACACATTCTCTATGTACACGTCCACCTGCGCAATTTCGGAATAAGATATTTTCCTCCGACAATGCATTATACCATGCATTTCAACAACATTTGAAATGAAATAGTACAAATTGTGACGTGAAGGATATGGAATGGAAAAAAGAGAATACACGACAGAAGATTGGAACCATGGCAAGAGTCAAAATATCTAATTTGATTTGGTCGGTTAAAAAGCCGCATATAAAAATTGAACAATCTTTTTACAACCTGCCGATCATCAAAAATAATGTTATTTCAAATTTCTGTGGCTATCATAAAAAAACGGAGGAGAGCTCGTGAAATCTGTATGGATATGCATACCTATAATGGTGTGCTTTACGGTACCATCACGATTTTCCACTGACATAATGTAAAAACCAGCCGATTTATTTTTTATGTTTTTCTCTCTAACCCTTTTTCTTTTAAAATGGAAATAGACGAAAATGAGGTATGGACAAGGCAAAGCATGCCACTCATATCCAGATTTAATGAGAGCTTTCTAAATATGCCAACGAAATTATGACAGCTGGTTCACTTAACATGCTGGCCTTTTTCAGAAATTACAATAAATATTATTGCCATTCACTATAACTATGACGAGCTTTATGTTTCATGCTCATACAATTTTACCTTGATAATACAATGACCAGTTGGAAGCAAGTTTTTTTTACCATATCATATTATGTACATTATCCTTTCAATCTTCATATGCACCGTAGCTAATCTGAAGAAAAAGATGTGTCTTTCCCTTAGTTGGCAATAAATTAGCAAGGATTGGAAATTGGAATTCGTGTTTTAAAAATACTACATGTGTTGTAATGCACGGAAAGTGTGCAATGATTTATTTGAGTATTTTCGTATTATTGCCAGTATTTAAAGAGCTGTGTTTTCCTTTATTCAATGACTACTATATATATCATACGCAAACACATGTATGTAAACATAGGTAACTGCATACTATATAGATGTAATTAAAATTGCATGAAAGGTTAAACGAGTTTCTCATGCAAACCCTACACAATCTTCTTTGAACCTTACGTTGTTGTGTAATACACCCAACAAAATTAAAACTAGCAGCAAGACCCTATAGCTTCTTCGTTTATGTTATGTATTTGTGCATGTAACTTCATTTCTTGTTTAAAAGAAAATTGATGGGGATTAAGATGGAGTAAATATAATAGGTACATACATACTTTGTTGGATTACTTTTTTTAAAGTTAAAAACGAAAAACTTCTTTCACTTTTCTTTCTTGTCAGCGTAATAGTACATTTGTACATACCATAACTAATCTAGAGTCATCATTGCACATTTCATTCGGATAGACTGAAATTAGAAATGGATGGCTTGAGGAAAAGGATGGTGTGTCAACCAGTGAAAAAATAATGGTAACGAATACAAACTAAAATATTAAAAACAGAACTTACCTTTGTTGAAGCAGTGATGAGTCCTTGGGCACTGACAAGAATTGCATAAATTTCTAATTGAAAATCCCAGACACCCATCTCCCTGTCAAGAATTGCAGCCGACGACAATGTACCACGTTTCACATCAATGTCAAAGAGCCTGTTTTGTAAAATCCCATCAGGAGATGTAATATTCGTAATGTAGTACTCAACATTGGTAGAGCTTGCATCAGACGACTTTTGCCCTAGGCTTGCTGACACGGTGAGAATGCTAGAGCCAATTGGCTCATTCTCAGATATTGACCCTGAGTACATGGGCTGGTCAAAGGTAAGACCATTGACACTGCTTTTGTCAGACACACTCAAAACCATTAAATACAGCTCAGAGGATTTCCTCTGAGACTGGATTGCCTCATCCGTTGCTCGGACGGTAAGTTGATATCTTGGCTGAACCTCAACCGCCGTTCGAGATAAAGTCAGTGAGCCGGTGTTTCTATCCAGTCGGAACAACCCGCTGTCACCACTGACCAGGTCGTAGGTTACAGCTCCATTAGACTCAGAGTCTAAGTCGGTTGCTTGCACTGTAGTGATTTCAGTGGACGCTGGGGAGTTTTTGTGAAGTACTGCAGCATTCATACAAACAAATCTGTAATAATAATAATGTCATCGTATCATTATCAAAATAAAGTCCTTCTGTTTACTCATCCACATTAAATACTTTATTATTATTCAATCATAGTGGTGATTTGAAATCACAAGTAAAAGATTTTTTGTATGCATGTCATGCTGTAGAAAAGTCGTTCTTCTGCAATAAGGATGAAACAATAATTGCTAATTACTTTCTGCCTCCGTATCTCTTACATATGTTGTTTTCCTCAAGAAACATGATGCCATAACATTCAAGGAATTTATAGCCCCCTCTACTCATTTGTATAAATGCGTAACAAATCTGTTTTTATCAAATGGTGAGATTTCCTGCCCAACTAGTTATGAGCATTACCACGGTTTAGCCGATTCCGGTCCCTTTCGCCAACCCTCTTAAACATTCTGGCAGAAAGGAATTGCATTATATACTTAAACTGAAGACAAGTAAAAAAGAAGGCTCTGTAAGAAGTAAGTTTGAAAAAAACAATGCCTGGCCTACATGGTTTCATGCATTTTACCTGTTCTTGACAGGTGAGGAACCCCAATAACAAAACACCATAATAATATACACATACCTACATATATATACATACGTAATATCTATTATATTGTACACAACCATGTAAATTCCAAAAGTCAAAATAATAGTAAGATACTAGTTTTTTTCTCTTCTTCGTTTTTCTCTCGCCTTAAAGATCATACATGCATAATAAGCACGTTCAGAATGAAATACGACGCATGTATGTAGATATCCTTAGTGAATAGATAAAATGCTAACTTAAATCAATGTTAAATAAGCCTGCATGTGAACATATATACTGTTTCACTATATGAAATCTGCTTCTTCTACTTGTTGCTCCGGTTATAAAATCCTCCTGTGCTGTTTTTTAAAGAAAAAAGATACTACTACAATCTTACAATCTTTTTTTCCACAAGGAGCAAGCATTCCATCTAGGCCTGTAATAATAATCCATGTACAGGTTAATATTTGTTGTTCATTTTGATGTTTTCTTGAGAGAAAGAAATAGAGAGAGAGAGAGAATAATGACTTGGGGACTCCATTGGTATGTGCATACATTCATATTGTATTGTTTTGTTCTGTATTCAGCTCGATAGTTCAGGTTTTTTTGAGCTCTTCATGTACTCAGCGCAATTATTTACTGTAATCACTCGTGCATGAATGAAATCGCTTTCAAAGAAAAGCAACTTCATATTCAAAATAGAGAGAGAGAGAGAATAATGACTTGGGGACTCCATTGGTATGTGCATACATTCATATTGTATTGTTTTGTTCTGTGTTCACTCTCCATTTGAATACTCATTCAATCAAGATATAAAAAAGTTTGGTTGGAAATAATGCTGATTTTTTTCCATCTCTTTTTACATGCAAGCATTGCATTGCAGAGCATGTTGTTTCCATGCATTTTTCTTATAAGATATGATGATGATAATGTGCCTATCAGCAAAAAAGGAACAAAGGAGTGAAAACTTGTTGCTACTTCTACACCAGTCGTATATGCGCATATTGTATTATGATCACCGTAAAAGATCAAGAAAAGTTGTTGCATAAATTTTAAAATTTGTAGCTTACTTAGGCTCGTTGTCATTGATATCTTCAACGATGACGGTGACAAGTTTCTCAGAAGATAGCCTGAGAGACTCTGGCATAGCTTGGTCAACTGCGACCACGGTGAGTCGGAAAGTGTCGGCGAATTCTCTGTCAATATCCTTTAGAGAGTGTATAATACCAAGATCCGTGTCAATCCCGAAATGATTTCCAGGGCATCACTTGCTGTAATATTTAATGAGTAGCTTGTGTATTTCTCGAAATCAAGTGGCTTGTTTAAAATGAGGGAGCCTGTCTGGGCATTTATTAGAAAGATGTCATGGCGATTTCCTGCAGTAATTGAGAATGAGACATGTTGATTCAAGCCAATGTCACAGTCAGTAGCTTGAAATTTTGCCAGCTCAGTGTTCACAGGTGTGATTTCAACAACAGCCATTCCAGCCTCTGAATTAATTATTTCTTCAGTTTGGTTCAGTGCACCTTTTTCTGATAATCTATAAAGAAAAGATATAAAATTGGTTAGAATTTTGAGCAAATGCTAATGCTTTTCTTTGGCAGACGACATTCATTTTTACAAGAAATGAGCCGGAGTCAATAATATACCGACTCCAAGCCATGCTTGACAATGCAAAAAAATAATAGTTAATTGCGATAGCAATTACTGACTGCATGCTGTCATTCCCGCGTGTTTATTAAACAAAAATTTTGCAAAAGGCATGTTTTCATGTGTAAGACTTTAAGAATATGAAGTTGCTTTTCTTTGAAAGCGATTTCATTCATGCACGAGTGATTACAGTAAATAATTGCGCTGAGTACATGAAGAGCTCAAAAAAACCTGAACTATCGAGCTGAATACAGAA
>JAHZNG010003265.1:0-13568 GCA_027744375.1 Orchesellides sinensis
GGAGGAAGTTTAAATACATTGCAAACAATCAAAGAATGTGATAATGGTTGAACTGCTATATGTATGTATATTTGATACTTAGTTTATATTAGGTATAAATTGTATAAACTTTAATATAATAACACCTACCGCTAATGATAACTTTTAACACCATTTTTGTACCGGCACCATCACCTGTTCATGTTGGAACTTTAATGAGATAACGAGAAGCTCGTTTGGGTAATAACGGTTGAAATTTATAAATTGCTATCGACAGCAAGAAACCTTTTATTACTAGAAGCAAAAAGTTTTTTCATCGCTTTTTACAATCTACTTTTACTTCACATTTAAGCGTACGATGAAAAACTTAGTTTCATTTTTAATAAAACGTATATAATAATTGGTCTGGAGGACTTGCATAGAATAATTTGTACGTGATTTAAAAATTTAGTTGAGTTTGAGATGCTTTAAAAGGGCCGTGCTATTTCTCATTTGTATGTATATATTACCGTATCCACCATCACCATTAAAAAACACGAGTATATGATTGAAGCTAGCTGGATTGATAGGAATAACATCTAACCCCCCAGCTTTTTTATGCTCCAATAATAATTTTTGTGAAGTTTTAAAAATGCAACAAGCGAATAATAGGAGGATGCAAGGGAAGTAGGAAATGGCTTGTTTGTACATTCCTCGCATAGAAATTTGGTAATAACAAGGAATCATGTTGTGTATAATGTAATAAGGAATATTATGATGGTTATTCAACCTTCCTACGTGTTGCAGACCATTAACGAGAGTGAGAAGTGTAATAAGAGGGGAAAAGAAATACACGTATTATAAACGCATACTATATAATGATGCCAGATTGTTAGTTACTGTATATTTGTAGTAGTTATGATCATTTTTGCAAGGAAAAAACTTGAAATGTTACTGCAACTTTTGATAAATCCCATTTCTAACAAAATGCACCAAAATGAATAAAAAAATCCAACCTGGTGACTTTGACTATGTGGCTGGCTTGCAACGCAAAAAAGTCACCTAAGGATATATGATTATTACAAGCCGCTCATACATCCACAATTTTCTGCATAATTCAAGAGCTGACTTGACTTCTCTACAAAATTGTAAAGAAGGCCCATTACACAATCACATATTTACTCCACTTACTTTATAAAATCCTCATGGTTCTGAAGATGCATTATTACAGTAATTACGGCTGTGAGTCTACTTCAACTTTTGTACATGCTCAAAGAAAGCAGGTACAGGCAGGCGTCAACTAAAATACACATACATTTTGCATACATGATTTTTTAGCTACCTATTATATTTTTTCCTGGAAAGTAAATTCACTTACTAAACTCATTTTTTTACCACCAGTAAGTCTATTTTACTAGAAGCCGATGCGAATACGAATTGCGCTGAGTCAGATGCAAACATTCAGAGTTGATTATAGAGTATCTGTGTGGTTTAAGTGTTGTGAGTTTTGTACGAAAAACCCATGAGTATGCATGATGCAGGAAGAAAATACTTCATGTCTGCACTTTTTTATTTGATAGTTTTTGGAATGAAATTGTATTATGCATACGATTTATAATACACATATGCAAAAGCTGTGTGTGGTTATACATGAAGCTTTTTAACATGAAAAAACCGTGCAATAGAAATTTAAGATCAGACTTGTTTGCATAATAGCCAACTAACCACAGCACGATAAGATCGCATATTTTTGAAGCGCACCCTACATAAATAATGTATGCATGTTTTATATATATTTATATTCCAGTAATACACGTTGCAGGCTTTGAAAACTACATAGAAATACAAAGAAAAGGGGAAAACCAGTGTGGTTTGATTCCTCACCACTTATCCACATCGTAAAGTGTCGACCACTGGATGCGGTCTTCTTACCGGCAGGCATTATTTACACATCACATTACACATGAAAAAGAATGTGTATTATAGTAATAATGATGGCAATAATATCCAATTATTTTCAGGACATCAATTTTGAAATTTTTACATGATTTTCTCAAATCTAACAAAACATCAATTTGGGAGCACTAATGATTTGTAAATTCCACTGGGAACGAATTTTCTACATGACATTGGCCAATTTACCTGCTGTTATTATGGGTTTAAAAAATCAACAATGAACAGACATAAGGGTAACATGGCTGATAGTTTTACCTGCAATGGTATAAACTGCATTGGCTTCATTTATGACGTGACATGACAAATGGGCGCAGTAGTTGTCAGAATCTCCAAGTAAATGGTGACGACTGCAATGACTTTTCACTTAATTCATTTGACCCCTACTGTTGACTTTGTGAATTGCTAAATAAAAAATTGTTAATTTTTTTCATTTGTTCAACAGACAACTTCAGGAAGATGAAAGACACTCCAAAAATGCATATCGTAATTAACACGTGTCTGTTTCAAAAAACGTTTTCGAATACAATTACTGTCATTTGAAAAGGCCTCCTGTTGTGTTCATGGAAAATTAAAATTATGGCATGCATACCCCCAAGATATATCATAATTCACGTATTTTGTTGTAAACGTAATAATTACGAAGGAGTTTAGCCTCAAAGTAAATTTACTGCTGAACCCGGTTGAAATTTCGTTAACGATTTGCGAAGCGAGAAAATAATATGCGGTTTACATGGAGCCCCAAGATTTATTCTGCAAACGAGCAACTGCTGAGAATCGAGCTAGTCTTGGCACTTCATTTTGTATGCCTACATGTGCACATGGTGTTAGTTATAGCCTCAACACATCCGCCACTTAGCCTTGATTTTAAAATTCATTATCTCTTCTATTTTGCATACGTTTAAAACAGATTATCAACAACAAAAAGTTCTAGCTTCTAATTTCCATATTTCTTAAGAAGAGAACCGGACATATTATATAAGAAACAGTATGTAATTAACAGACATGAGGTGTTGCAGCAGAAAAACTGTGCTTCTTTTGTTTAGCTCCAACGTTAAAAAAAGTTGAACAAGTTCAAGTTCAAAAAAATGTTAATTAGCTTTCACAAAAGTATGAGAATTCAGACAATTTACATGCACACTCCGACTTTCTTATTTATTATACCAGTTCATTATATTGCTGGTGTAGATTTTTGAAAGATCAACATATTATTGTCTCCAGTCCCCGACCAACGATATGTATGAAGACTCTTTATCAATGCATGTCGTACACACAACAAAATGTTGACAGATTCTCTCAAAACCTTTTAATAAAGGTTGCCCAGGCAGGCGATTACATGTTAGAAAGAAGTTTCCATGCATTACATATGCATCTTGCAAATGCATAATGCACCTTACGATCCAAAAACAGTTCAAGTAACCTTGAACGTGCATGTACAAATGAAACGCTATTATAGTCAAAAGATCAACTTTGAAGATGGATCCTCCACCCGCAGAGGAGTACACCAAATATATTAAAAGAGCTGCCTCCTTGGCTCTCCTCTTTTTCTCCAAAGTCCAACTAATAGGCTCCCGTTTCTTTCTCATCCAACTTTGAACTTTACCCTTGTAAATAAAGACTCTTTATCAATGCATATCGTACACACAACAAAATGTTAACAGATTCTCCCAAAACGTTTTAATAAAGGTTGCCCAGGCAGGCGATTACATGTTAGAGAGAATTTTCATGCATTACAAATGCATCTTTCAAATGCATATTGCACCTTACGATCCAAAAACAGCTCAAGCAGCAAAGGTACACACGACACTTATTTGCATGTACAAATGAAACGCTATTATAGTCAAAAGATCAACTTTGAAGATGGATCCTCCACCCGCAGAGGAGTATACCAAATATATTAAAAGAGTTGCCGATCGCGAAAAGACGATTTCCGAAAGAATCAGAAATATCCGCGATCCAATTGATGCGATTGACACCATTGTTCATAACGAAGGCGTCAACCTCCGTGGCATTTGGGAGAGTGATGTTGGATACACCATTGATGGCGTTCTACTTTGTATTGTCCTACTCCCAGTATTTTTAGGAGTGATTGGTCACTACCTTGGCAAAATTTGGGAGCCAAAACTGACCGAGAAGGAGCAGTATGATGGCTACGGAAGAAAATTCGTAGAATACCCAATGTTGCCAATTGCTTATTTGCAGCAATCCCCGAAGGACATGACAGGTGCTCGGGAAAATCGTAACTCGTTAGCTTGGCTCTGTCACAAATGGTTAATATCCACTAATGACGTGGTAGGCGAACTCCAGGGTACTTATCCAGTGGAAGAGTACACGTTGAGTGGTTGGGGAACAGTGCAAGCTCTATCCAGACTTTACAGTCTATTTCAACGAGTTTCACAACGTCGAAAAGCCAATGTACTTCAAGAAAATGCAGAGTATCCCCTTATTCAACAAATGGCAGATAGATCGCTAAGGAAAACCAAAGTAAAAGCGGTGGCGACATTGAGTGAGAGACAAAAACAACTTCGAAAAGTTAGAAGTCTCTATATGAAAGCTCCAACAAGGGACGTGATTTATATCAAAAACAGAATTCCAAAAGCAAGGAGACTTTGGAATAAACTTCATGACTGGGTTAAGGAATACGAAGAGCGCCCACTGGACGCCAAAAGCGAGGATGCAGATAGTAAGGATAGTTACTGGACTTCCAGCGAAACGTTCTCGAGTGACAGCGGGTTGCACTGGAAGAGCTACAAGGGTAAAGTTCAAAGTTGGATGAGAAAGAAACGGGAGCCTATTAGTTGGACTTTGGAGAAAAAGAGGAGAGCCAAGGAGGCAGCAGAACGAGCTGCAGCCTTAGCCAAAGCTAAAGCCGAAAAGGAGAAGAAAGCTGCTGCTGCTTCAGCAAACAAATCAAATACTAAAACGGGCCCTGCTACATCGCAGTCACAGACTGCATATGCTAAGAACAAGAAAGCCGCTGCAAAGTTGTTAGGCTCGTCTAAAGTCAATAAGGTCTCGTTTAAAGCTGAGGGAGGTAAAAAGCCGTTAGACGTTGGAAAGATGAGTAAAAAAGCATCAGCGTCGTCACAAAAGAAATCCAATACAAACTTGAAGAAGAATCAGTCAAAAGATGCTAAGGTAAACACAAACAAAAGTAAATCTGTAGCCTCAGATCAATCAAAAAAGAATATAGGGCCACGGTGGCGATATTAAATGTGTCCATTGGAAGTACACGTAGGAATTTCCTAATTAAATAATTTTAGATGTGGACTGTAATGTTATTTTAAAGTTACACCAGAAGCTAGGTTATAAAATCCCCAATTTAATCGTGTTCGTAATTAAAGTTACGTCAGATGTTTAATTATTATACATTTTATGAGGTATGAACTCGCACAAATTAAAAAATGACAAAAAAAAGACAAATCTTTTAATTTCTACATCTCACTTCACACGTTTTGGATAGTTTCCTGCATACTTATCCCAACTGACTAATTTATCGTCATGCATTGCATGCTAATTATCACCACAAACTTAAATGCTCTTTCAATGTCACATTATCATCGTACATCAACACGATTTTGATAGTGAGAAACCCAGAAAAAAATCTCTACACCGTATGTATGTTAGTAACTTTCGTACAAATTAATGTCACGTAATGTTCCCCCAAGTCTAAATGAATCACGTGAAAACATTTACAACAGTAATAGCCTTCACAGTTACATCAACTGTGTGCAATAAAAGTTAAGTAATGAACGAAACATTCATGAATAGGTATAAAATAGATCGTTAAAAGAGACCACATTTCATTCCACACCTGTCATCGTAGCAAAGGCTCATATATCTTTTTAATGTTATCTTTCATACCATATTTTAAGTATGGATATAAGTGTAGAAATGATATTATCTTTTCATCCTACTTTTACACCATCAACAACAAAAAAGATGAGAAAAAACAGAGAGGAGACATGCAAGTCAAAAACAAGTAATTTTTCTTCTTTTGCTAAGAAAAGTTAACTAGCTATATCAAGCCATACCTAGCGACAAACCGAGTTATCCTTTTTGCCTGTTTTATTCTCGGTCATGAAACTTTTTAAGTGCTGTTGTTTGAGGCTAGGTTGATTCAGCTTGAAATGAAAACGATGCATCAGCAGAAAATGCAATATAAGAGAAACATGGTCCATGGTCATATTAAATAGAGGCACCAATGCTCTCACTAACATACATAAACCACCCGTCAGAAAAAAATAGTAACTTTCATAATGAAGAAGTAGCAAGGAGCGCGGGCTAGCCCATTATTTCTTTCAAATGTAGGACTAACCACATTCCATCCAACAAAACAAAAAAAGAAGTCAGCCGTGTGTATCGTAGTAAGTTAGTACAAGTTCTTGTATTTCATATGGACACTTAACATGTATTGTATACGTGCATTCCACACAGTCTTGCTGGATAGACTCACTCTCTCTACCTTGTTCTTAACCATCACAAAGAATTCCTTTCTCCTTACTTATTTATCCGAGGGAAGGAAGGCCAGTATTATATTTCAATGATGTCTAGGCTTCCTCCATTCTTTATGCCGAGAGTATATCCATAAAAGTATATGTGGCTATATAGACACAGTATAAAAACACTGGCTTTTTACCTTTTCTCTAGTAATACTACAACCCAGCCAATTTCTCTCTTTTTTTTACTTTCCTGTCTCCATCTTAATTTCAAAGAAGATCCAAAATAACACGTTTTTATATCTCGCTATATAACCCTGCATTGTATAGTGAGCCTTAGTATCTTATGTATACTTTAGTAGTTTAGCAAAACATGTAGAAGAATAGCATATAGAATGGAATTGAAGCAGTACTACTTTTTCCTTTTTTTGACTGTGTATATTGAACTATAAAAAGCGTAAATTATCTTGTCAACTGGGACAGGTAAGGAAACCGAAAGTGGTTAAAGTTGCATTTTGCCTCACTCGTATTTTCTCTCTTTCTCTCTCCATTTCACTTCTCTCGTCGCCACATTATTTCTTCTCTGATGTAGTTATCTATGTACATACCATACCTACGTGTGTACTTTCAACGTTAGTAACACTCTCAAACGTGTACAGTGAAAGTAGCACGAAATAAAGACGAAATAGAAGAAAGAGTGAGAGAGGCAGAGAGAAAAATAAGACGACTAACTCTATCCATTTTCTTGGTAAACTTTCCAACTTGTTCGTTTTCACCAGGCAAAGAATAGCTTTATTTGCACATCCATTACATCACATAACATCTTAACAAAAAAAAGTCTGGGATGGGAGGCAATAATGCCTCTTGTGTATGATACTGACTTAGTGTGAGGGAGAAAGCAACAAAAAAAGAGAACATTAATGCAGCTCACTACTATACCTTCGTGAACTCGTGTTACTTGTTTAAGAATAAAAAAGGTACATTTATGGAATGCATCCTTTTTCAAGGTGTGCCTCACACCTAAATGTACATGAGTGTTATTACAAAAAAAAACCTATAACGGAAAAGGGGAATTCACATTGGGAAGGAAAAGGGAGAAAAGGTTGATGATGCTTGATATCTTGTGTAAATTATATTGAACCGAAAGGTGAGAATGAAAATGGAGGTATTATAATATGCATAATATAAAAAATATTATAGCATAAAGCTTCTTATGTGTAGGTATTTCCTTTTCCATACAAGAATTCTAGCTATCAGAAGAATTTCCTTTTTTGCAAGTTGCCAACAGTAAATGTTAGGATGTAATATAATAACCTTTACTTCAGCATCTTTGCATAAAACTTGGTCGTACAACTCCTCAAGTCCCCAGAGTAGATTGGAGACCTTTTTTGTACAACACAATTTGGGATCCCAGTTCCGCATATAATGACATGCATGCACCAAACTTTATACTTTAACCTAGTTTACCTTACAGTCTGAGACTACACCTGTGCAGGAGCTAAATGTATTCCTTATTTTCTTTCTGCATATATGACCCAATGTCAGCAGCAGTCTGCACTCGCTCCACTGCAATTCCATATCTGGGAAAGAGGCATTAGCAGTTGGGCCTATTGGTGCAAAGTGGTGTTCAAGGGGGATTTCTCTTTTACAGGCATGCATACATACGTATATACATTTCACATTGAAATGATCCATAGACCAAAACGGCCCAAAACTATAGTTTCCGTCATAAAAGACATGTACAAACGAACGGTACCGTGAAGCAAAAAAGAAGGAGTGAGGAGAAGATAGAGAGCAAAAGATGGTATCTTAAATTTCCCTACCACCACGTTCCATTTATTTAATGCTACTTTTTTGGTATGGCCCATGCATGCCGCCGCCTTTACATCTTTTAAGGTAGTCGGCTAGAACATAAGATCGCTTATCTCATACCTCGCCTCCTTTCAAACTTGGATTTCATTACATGGGAATCGTAAACCAAGCATAGTCATGTGTGCACCATGTAATGTACCCAAGAAGAGGAAAATGCTTCTGAAAAATTTAAATGAGCTCTTTTCAATTGCCTATGTATCACAAGTAAGGATGTATATTGCGATACGCTTTGTGAAGAAAATCACTCCAGCCTTTGTACGTATATGTGCTCCCACTGCTTTTTAATCTTGTACTGCTCATTCGCAATTTTTATTGTAGCGCAACAAAAAATTAAAGAAATGCTGCCAAGCAAAGTGTAACATTACAAATGATACATATTATTATACGATGTGTAATTTGTAATGTAATCTCAATTTCAAAAAGTAAATGGCATTGTTTGAGTTATCTTTTCCTGTCGCCGACATTACTTTATTCATCGTAGCATACCCTAGGTTTAGTGTTTTGATATGGTTTCTTTATTCTCATCATCACGTTTTCATCACGAGGAGCCGACAAGAAAGATAAAAATGAAACAATGACAGATATATTTGCACTATTTCACGGAAACGAGAAAGATTTCGCATAAAACATGAATTTCCATTGTTTTAACAAAAATAAAGATCAAAATCATGTGTAATAATATAAAGTCATGTATCTTTGTATGTGAGTGTGTGAAACCAGAGATGCGTGAAAGAGAAATATTACTTGTAATAAAATAGGGTTTTTATGCTCGACCGACGAGGTTGTCTTCAAGAAAGAGAGAGAGAAAGACAATAGGGGATTTATGCATGTGAGTTGTGTGAAGGCGATAAAAAAGGAGGAGAAGCGAAACGGTTCAAGCATTGTGAATAAAAAAGGGTGTTAAAATGAAAGACAAAAAGCTTGGAATGAAAAAGGGCAAGCAAATAAGATGAAAGAGGTCTGTGATAATAATAATGTGTAATATAAAAGTGTTTGTATGTATGCTGTTCATATATAATGTAAATATGTATGTATTTCTGATAAGCCAAACTCAATACAATAGCAAACTTATGTAATAAGAAAAAGGTTCACATGAGAGAGACTTACTTGGCTTATCCGCCTCAGAGATTTCGTCCCCTCTGCTGACACACTGGCCAAAAAGATCATTCCGGCTTCCAAGGAGGATCAATATGGAACCACATAAAAGGGTAAATGAGACACTTGCACCACCAAAAAAATCCCATCTTAATGAGTGGCCATGATGATAAAAGTTACGGAAGGCTAAAAGTCTACTATAGTGTTTCCATCTTGAAGTGGAATGGCAGTGTGAAGATGAAGAAGGAGACGAGGAACGAGTACAACTTTTGGAATCACTGCTACCTCTTCTACCCATAGTCAAAAGTGTAGATGAAGATGAGGAGCATGAGGAAGAAGAAGGAGAAAGAGGAGGAGTAGGGCCATTTGGACAGTTCCCAACGCAAAGTTGGACTGGTCTTTGACCTTTCCTTTGGGGAATAATAGTAGTTTTCTTGCTACGTGTCCATACCGCTTCATCAGCACCGTTCTCGTTGTACATGTCTCGTCTCTCGCTGGTAGTAGTAAAAGTCATAGGAGTAGTCCTCATGGTATTGTTGCCACTGCAGCAGAATATTTTGTCACTGTCTTCACAACTACCACCACCACCACTGCTACTTTTCCCATTAGCTAAGCTGGAACTGTTATAACCACCACTACTGCCGCCGCCACCATCTCCACCACCATCATCTAACAATTCTGTCCTTTCTTTACTACTGTTCATGGTAATATTATTACTTATACTAGTTCTTGTCCTTGTGTATCTTCCCATCTTGGTTTTTTTTGTTCTATGCCTACTCCACTTTTCACTTCTTCGGAATACCCGCAAAAGTAGTAGCCATATATCCATATATAGGCTGTGAATAATATTGAGACGAGACTTTTCACCTCACTTTCACAAGTCTTGTATGAGGATTATATACACATATTTAACTACTAGTCTGATTGTTACTGCAGTTCACTTCATAACAGTACCCGTCTTTCTCCTCATTTAATATCATTTCCCTTCTTCAGCGTATCAATTTGTGATTAATTATGTTTTAATTGAGAATAACTGAAGAAACACTGTTGGAAGCTGTAGAAGTCTTTTCACTTTCTTTTACTGCTTCACAGCCCCTTGCATAATGTATAAAGGTCTTGGGTGTGTGCTGCTTCCCCTGCTGAGTATTTTAAAGTTGACTTGGCTTTCAGCCATTCTTACTTACAATGAACAAAATGATCGCTATCGTATTAAAGATATCTCTCCTTCGTAAAGTTTTAATGTAATATAGTGGGTAGTTTAAGTAGCAGCGCTGTCGTGTTGTAATGCTAATATACATACTATCACCACTAACGTCACCATTACTATTATAGAAACACAGTATTATCCCTTTTTATGGTGCATACATTTTCAATCCTTTCACTGTACACTTTCTCCTTCCTATTGCAGAAGAAAAGGACTCAACTTTATTTATACCAACTTCAATTCAACTGGCTTCTTACACTATTAGCACGACATGCATAGGAGAGTAAAAGGGAAATGTAGATATCAACTATAGTTCTTTATTCTTAAAAGAACTTCTTTTTCCGACGCTCTTCCACCATTCCTTTCGTCACTTCAGTCAGATCTAATTGATTCCTTTGATTCTGCTTAATGAGCAGCTCATCCGACATGTCGATGTCCTTGTCGCTTTGCTCATCTCTTCGACTACTGTTGCGATTGCTTCTTCTTTATTTCCACTAAAGTTAATGAGACGGTGGAAGGAAAGTGACATTGCTGATTATAGATAGCTTTACTCTTCTTCAGCAACTAACTCCAGTCTCCAAATCCTTAAAATAGTGGTATTGGTAGATAAAAGATCGACTCAATTCCATTCGTTCTTCCGTATCCACATTTTTTCTTTTCCCTTTCCCCTGTCGTCACCACAGGCAAAAAATAATCACTGGCTTGCCTTTTATTTTACTGTAACGTAATGCAGTTGCAGTGTATTACCTTCGAGAAAAAGTCGGTGGCGGTTTTCAGGAGACATAATGGATAAGTACATTTATTTATGTATGTATGTTATTTGTTGTACTATATTACATATACTATGGTTCTTTTTTACTTGTCTCGCGATATATTAATCTGTTTTATGTACATATACCACTGGCTTTCCCTCTGATCTCAAATTTAATGATACCGATAATAATATTGATGACGGTTGTAATGATCGTAGTTGTGCAGGCTAATGGCAGTAAAAGTAGTATTCCGAGAATGTCCTAATAATTTCCAAGTAGTTTCTTGGTCCACTGAGCGGGTAACTTTCTCTTCGTGCTTTCGTTTTTTATGACAATGTTTGTGACACCGGTTGGTGTTTACAGCTCTGTTGACGACTGGAAAACAAGCCGTATCGTAACGATAAGAAGAGAGCTTTCCCTCTTTGAAAGTTAAACAGGGGCCTGTAGTTTCACGCAACAGATTCTCTAGTGATGTTTTGATGACAAGGAATGGGTAGGTTATCTTGTACTACTTACTATATACATAAAATCACTGCTGTTTGCGTCGATTTCATGTATACAAAAGTGCTATTTCCATTTATCCGCACAAAAATATCATTTACCAAGTTTGGTCCATCCAATGAACAAAAAGTCTTTATTATAGGGAAAAGTTAAGATTCCGGTTTTCTTTCTTAATGCGGCTTGTGTCCTGTCGTCTAATCGGACACGAGAAAGTAAAAGGCAATATTGAGCTCTCAGACTGGTCGATCGAATTTTGATATGATTAGGGAATACTATTTATAGGTACACCAAACGGTTGGGTTGAGTATTGTATGAAAGTGAAGAGAAAAAACAGTTAATGTGATGTGATGACGATAATGATGATGACAAGGGCTGTTACACAGACATTTGATGGCAGTTAACTAGATCTCTGTCGAGTTTACCAGAAGTTACCCAGGGAAAAAGAAAATCTATTTCGTTTTTGGATGTCATACATATACATCCAACACACAGCCCAGGACAGTTAATGTTGCGTTAGTAAAAGATTCGTTCTCTGATGAATGAATGAGATGATGTCTATGATCGTTGACGCGTGGGTTTTGCTTCACTGGAGAGTAGTCATCCTGTGTAAGAACATACATAAAATAATGTGTGTGGAGCCCTCTTCTCAAAGGACATCAGCGACAACGGTTGACTGGCAATAATGAGCAGGCTGACAAGAAGTTTTCTCTCTCCTTTTTTACGACACTCTCACGAACCAAGAAAAGTTATGTTCTGATGAAAGAGTGTTGCTGGTCGAAAGTTATATTAACATTAGTTTGGGATCTTTGTAGAAAATGGAATAAATATGTCGCTTCACTTTTTTCTATATATTATGTAACACAACAAGCCTCCACCACTACTACTCATCCATATATATGGTCAGCCCCATGTAAGTGTTGTTCTAGGGTTGGTCAGCAAATTCATCTTCTCCATAATCCTTTTACGCCTGATTCAATCTAGAATGAGAAAAATAAAGCTATATAAAGAAACCAATAAATCTTTTTTGGGGACGACGATACGAGGATGAGAGAGAAAAAAAGAGAAAGGAAGGATCATTGGTAACTTGAGAGCAATATATTGTAGAACACAGGGAAAGGTTATAATAGCGTATATGTTGTATGCATGTAAGCAATATTTGTTGCAATATATACTCCTTTTGTACTTTGGTCTGGTAGCAATAAAAGATATCGCTTCATTGGCTCGTTTCCCCCAGTAGATGGTAAAAGAAAATGCAGTCAGTACCCAAAACTACTACATTGGGGTACTTTATAGGTATATAGAAGAGGTACCGCACTACTTAACATACATAAATACTTTTACATGGGCAAAAATCTGTGTCCTTCTGAATTGTGTCTCGTTTGTACATTGTACGTTTTTATGCATTGCTTTTACCCTTTTCTTTTACTTTCTTTTTGTGTTCGCTTCGATTGCTCACATTATCATTGATTTCTCAATATAAAAGTACCAGGAAAGGGTAACTTTTTTTCTTCAGCTTATGTCAAAAAACATAAAATGAATTAAGACACGTCTAGTTACCAATCTTACTGTTGATGCACCTTATTTTACAAAAGGAAACGTGTTAGATTTATTTATTTAGCTTGAAATGTAAAAATGTGTTATATAGCTTGCAGTTCACAACTGGCTTAGAAGCTTTTAAAAATATTATTGACAGCCAACCATAAAAGTCACAGTATTTCCGGGATTTTGAAAATGACTTGTATTAAAAATGACAATAATAATAGGGCAATATTGTAGAATTAACTTTTCAATCAC
>JAHZNG010003266.1:0-16710 GCA_027744375.1 Orchesellides sinensis
TCTTTTGGATTTGGATCTTCCGTTCATAAAATATTAAAGCGTTCAAAATGTATACTGCAATAGCAAAACTATGTAATGACTATGCAAAAGATATTGTTTAAAATACCTGGAATTTCAAGTATGTCAAGTAATCCACGCTATCTTAGTCAACTTAATTTTTACTAGTGGAAGCATTCTAAGCAAATTCTTTTGTAAGCTCCTTATTTTCGATTACAAAATACTGTTTTCAGTAACTGGCAAAATAGGTCAACGGAAAGAAAGGACATCCACCTCGTAAATGAATGTTATACATACTTCTTGAATATGCTTGTGCAATTGATAAAACGAAAATACATAGTTTTAGAATATGACGATTGAAACATAAAATTTATCTTGAGAAGTTAAAAATATAAAAAACCAAGCAAATGCTGAAGTCACTTGATAAAGGAATTTCTAATGGGTTGACAGCAAGAAAACTTGATTTGTGTAATGCCACTTTTCTTTATCATTATAATAATTTTAAATGGAATTTTCTTTGAAACAACTGTAAATCCATCCGACTGTTTCCCATTATATCAAGGTAAGAAGACGTATATAAATCAATAGGATTGAAAGAGACATATTTATCCATATCGATAAGTTTACATGAGTATTGCACTCACACTCACAGGGGACAATAACGCGAGCAGTATAAGGAAAAAGCGAGAAACGGTGGAAGTGTCTTTGGACTACGTTTCTGACGACTTGTTGAAGCAAACTGACACTGACATTGCAGCAGTTCTTTCACTTTTAGGAGGGATAACATCCTCTGATGTCTTTGATACATCTATGTTAGTAATGCAGATTGTAGCAATCAAAGTTTTATTTACGACACTTTGTATTCTTTTAATCGAAGTGTATGATTTTGCAGTGATGCTAGCGTAGTTTGCAGTGTATGCGTTTGGGTTCAGCCAAACTTTGCAGAGAAATTTGGCTTCCGGAAGGGATATGCTCACGGTGTTGCAGAAGTCATAGAAATGTTACGACTGCTCGACTGGTTATATCGCGCAATAGACTTCAATGGCGATGGGGTTGCTGAAAACGTTGGATTCAAAATTAAATCCGTGACAGCGTCCAACATGCTTGAAGTTAAAATACGACCAGAGCTGTTGGATGCAATCAGGAAGAAATCAAGAGCCTTTAACCAGCAAACGCAGAAGCGGAAGCGACGAGCTCTTGTAGAGGATATTCAAGAGGAAGATTTCGATTATTATGATTTACTTTTTGCCGACCCTGACGAAGAGCTTCCTGCTATTTACAAAGATTTTGCGGAGACGTATAGCAGGAATGGGAGTCGTAAAGGGGCCAAAATTCCTGGAGAGTATTTGGATGCAAGTGAGTGGCTAGAAGTGGATGACTTTCCAGGCTCAACGATAGATATGGGGCATGCTATCTACTCACTGAACCCCAAAGAAGCCTACTATTCACTGTTGGGACAGGTTCAAGGGAATTCCAGATTTTCAGGCTGTTGTGCAGTGGTCGCGTTTGTGTATCACAATTTAGCTCCATCCTTATCTGCTGCCACTCAGCGTAGGTTCTTCAATTTTAAAATATCGTGAAGAAGGAATTGGATTAGTGGTATGGGGATCGTCACTGGTAATAAATTCAAATTATATTTTTAGGGGGTCTCTGTAGCAAAATGAATTTGGCAGTGGTAAGTGGTCTGCTCCATATGCACAAAGTTGGCAAATACGACGTGGTAAGGGCTCTAATGCACGCTTTTGGACACATGATGGGAGCATCCCATGACAAAACAATGAAGGACAAATGTCAAGACAAAAAGCCATCCAGATTCCTCAACCCTTTTATTATGCACCCTGTACAGCAGATCAATATCGGCCTGCGCCCAAACTCCTTCCGGTTGTCACCTTGTGCCAAAATGGAAATGTCGTCGTTCTTAAACTCTCCCAACGTCCAATGCCTCCAGAAGGAGCCCGGAAACTTTTGTGGCAACGGTAATCCAACCTTTTTACATCTAAATTAAATCCCTTAACTTTTTAATGTCCATGAAATTTACTATGTCCATGGTTTTGTCATTTTTAGCGGAATATTTGTATGAGAGTATTCACCATAAGAACCCATGTAATTAACTCTTCGTTTTATTTTACAAAGAGTATCGAGAAATAAAAAGTGACTCAGCTACCATAGGTTCTTATGGAGCATACTCTCATACAAATATTCCGCTAAAAATGACAGGACCGTTTACGAAGTAGTTGACAGGGACTATAACACCTATTTTTTTATGGATTGTATAGGCATGGTGGATCCCGGTGAAGAGTGTGATTGCGGTTCACCTTGGCAGTGTCATGAATTCGATTGCTGTGGAGAGCGAGATACAATCTTTGGTTGCAAAATTATCAATTTTGACAGGGGTAAAGACTGTCCAAGACCTCACAAGTGGTAGCAGAGCTTTTTAAGAATAATTTGAAGTCAATTAAGCAATCATAGTTTTTATTTTTAGGCATTTTTATCCACGGCCTAGCATTTCTAGTGTATGTATATCCGTGTACTATTGCATTGTATATAGCAAACGTTATGATTTTTCAATGTTTCATATTCAATCAAATTAAAAGGTTTAGTTCAGTTTATAAGAAGAATCACTTGCTATATTTGAGTAATTTTAAAAATTCATAGCTCTTTGTTCTTCATATAGCAAGGTACACATTTACATCCATCAAGTATTATTCGTACACCTAGATACAAACGAATATAAACAGATACAAACACAATCTGCCCATGCATAAAAAACTCCATTTGTACAGCTGAGGATGAAGATTGAAGACCATGGGCAGGTTGGTGCGACTATTCTTATATTCTGATGACGTTTCAACTTTACGTGTCTGTTTTATACCATCTCAAATGTTGTATTGACTTTGAGAACAGTTTCCAGAGATTTGTGTTTTTTAATATAAAATTTTGAAGGGCTGCAAAGGTCCTTATAAAACTAACGATGGAGGGCCTAGCCACTTCGGCCTTCCTATCTTTGTCAGTTATTTACCTGATGGTAAGCTTTCAATATTTTATGGTGACTTGAAAGATGGAATGGATGGAATAGACTTGTTTTTGGAAGATTAAAGTGTGATTAATAATTTTAATTTGTTCTGTAAATTTTTTCTATAGATATCATATGTTCGAAGTGAATTGTCATCTGATGACTGTCTTGCGTTGGGTTACAACCGTGCCAGCTTGGTTTGCTCATCGTGTGATTTACTAGAAAAGTTTGAGCTTACTTCGTTAAAGTAATTATAAACTTAATTAATAAAATTTATGTGAAATTTAAGGCATTACACAAATTTACTTAGCTATAATTGGGTACTATTTTTTGTTTAGAACGGACTGTTTGAAATGTTGTTCCGCGGAGGAGGATCCGCGCCCTTCAAATAGTTCCATTAAAAAGTATCCGAAGGCACGACTTGAAGTGTGCGGGTGAAAATTGGGTGCTTTCCCGCAGATCGGTAAAATTTGCATGTTTTAACGCGTAAAAAATCGTACAAAATTAGGATTAGTTAGTCTTAGGACATAGATAGATGTGATATGTAATACATAATATAATTTATTCATTCTTTCCAGCTGCTTTTGTAAAAAGTGAGCGACCGGGGAAGTTCCCAAATCTTCAAATTAAATACGTTGGAGGTCAAATGCCACAAATTAAGTTAATTGAAGCTGATGGCACAGTAGATGAAACATTGTCCATAACCAAATGGGACACTGACACCGTGACGGAGTTTCTGCAAACACATCTAGAGGCACCTGAAAAGGAAAAGGAGAGCGATGATAATTTGCCCAATGGGACTTCCCGTGAGGACAATGTGTTAGATAATGAGATTTAATAAGTTAATGTAAATGTTTCAACGTTAAAGTAGTATTTCAGTCCATCATATTTGCCTCGGCTCGATCTGCAGGAGTTAAACTTAATAATATTTTGTTTTATTTTAGAAATTTTGTGTGATTTGTTAGGGAGATACTTTAGCCTTGCAAATTTGCTTAAGATAAGACATTTCAGTGGTAGGCATTAATGAAAGCTTTATCTTAAAACAGTAAATCTGTCGGATAAGGCTGGATAAAATACTGTGTTTACTCTATGCTGAAGTGATTATTTTTAGTAAATTTTGAAGGGCTCAAGTAGTCTGCCTGAATTATCAACAAAATTTCGGTCCTACTATTGGCAATATATGTGTTAAAAGATTTACTTATGAATTTATTCTTTTAAAAATTCAATATTTGCTACTGTTTTGATATCAGAAGAAAGTGTGCAATAAAAAAAGTTTCCATTTTAGCCAATTCTTTTGATAAGGGCAGCTGGTAGCTGTGGTTTATTAGTACAAAGACATCAAAGACATATTAGTTAACAATAACAAATAGCTAATAAATTATCTTTAAAACAGTGTTGAGGTTGAGAGGAACTTTCGAACGTACAATATTCTTTAATCATAGTTCCTATATTGCTACTAGAATTTTGTAATTGTAATCACAATACATTTGACTTTAATTATGACTTGTTATAATGATAGTTTAACGTGCCACAATACATTTTCTTCATATATACGTCAAATTTTTATTTACTTGTAATATTTTCTAGTGCAAGTTTCAACGAAACTAATTCTACCCGGTAGACGGGTACTTCGTCAACATTTGCAGAGGATTAAGTGGTGCACATAATTTGTTAATTATTTATGCTACAGTAGTAGTACTAGTACAGCGAATACAGTTACAGTAACATTTTTTAGTAGGCAGCATATAATTAATTGTTGGAGTTGCAGTAATTTAGTTAACATGAATTTTGAGAATTATTTCCTGTTATATCAGCATCAGGAGCAACATTTCAGGCACCATTCTTGTGACATTTATATAACAGAGCGGTCCTACTTAACTATTATTAAATTGGTTACTTAAAGTAAAAAAACGACTCACAGTATACAATATTGGTTAATTGTTTTAAAACTCAGATATTTTTTGGTTATTGCATCACAAATTACACTTTTCCTTTTCACCAGAACAAGGAGAATAGAGCAGTTAGTTCAAACATATGAAAGTAAACGTTATCAAATAAAAACTATTTAATTATTCTTTTTTTAAACTAGTTCAGTTTCAGTCATAAAAATGCTTACGTCTGTTTGAAAGAAACAGAACATTTAATTAACCATATCAATGAATTAATAAAAACATGGTCAACAGAAGAAGGGCGCTTGAAATTTTTCCATACTAAAAATACACTTTTTCTACGAAATATCGTTATTTACTAATATTTACTTAGGTAGTTCATCCCCAAAGGCCTTAACGGCAGCAACATATTCACGCACAATCTTCTCAACGAAATGTTCCGTTTTCTGACTCATCGCCTCCAGAAACCCGTTATGACCACCTTTGGAAGTAACCAAAAGGGCGAGCTTGGAATTCGCATCTTCGGCTTCCTCGTATGGAAGCACTGTATATTTGAAAATTTCAACAAACAAATTAAAAATTGAGAAATCTACACCAAGTAATATTGTTTTTTAAAGTTTAAATAGGACTTTACATTTGCCAGGAGTAGCTGGATCATCCTGTGCATTCATACAAAAGACTGGAATGGAAAACTTCAATACATTTCCTCGGGACGAGGCGTCTTCCCAGTAGTGGCGAACTGACTCGTACTCAAACTGTGGGACGAGAAGGTGTTGATCGAAATCGTAGATGGACTTTGCCTTCATTGCCTTCTTGTAGTCCACTGTTGGCTTCCACGCCTTCTCTCCTAGTTGCTTGGAGTACCTAATGAACGAAAAAATTACATAAAAGGTTAATTACATTGATTATTAAGTTTGTAAATAATTAATTACGTACCAATATATTAAAATAACAAAAAATATACATATGGGCATACTTTGCAGCATTCAACTTCATCCAACTCAAGTGTTGTCGGTGGATCACAAGACGGTTGATGAAATGTGGAGCGTTCAAATTATTGTATCCACGAACCATGTCCCATCCCATTGAGATCATCATTGCAGTTACAAGATACTCTTTTGCTTCTTTCTGATTCTCACGAATGTATTTTGAGAGCATCATTCTAAAATACAACAAATGATTGGTTTAAAAACATTTAACATTAAATTATTTTAAAATTAATGCTTTCTTGTCTTCATACCCTCCAGCAGATTGACCGATTGCCATGAGCCTAGCATTCGAGAATTTTTTCTTGATATACGGAATCACCTCCTGGATATCTTGACAATCGGCAAAGGTGTTGAATTTTGGGCTCTACAATACAAACATGAGCACAAAATTATACATACTACAAAGAACATTTTAAATAACGTGTGAATTTTCATTGAATTTGTAAGCAGTACCTTGAATGGGACCCCACACGTCCCTCTGTAATTGAGCACAACAGCCACGCAACCTGCCCTCACGACAGCCCC
The DNA here is from genome assembly GCA_027744375.1 of Orchesellides sinensis. Classification (NCBI taxonomy): domain Eukaryota; kingdom Metazoa; phylum Arthropoda; class Collembola; order Entomobryomorpha; family Orchesellidae; genus Orchesellides; species Orchesellides sinensis. The sequence continues at coordinate 6,414 of JAHZNG010003266.1, forward strand.
CACCAATGATGACACGATGGTTGTTTTTGTGGTGCAGAAGGACGCTGGAATGATGAGAACCACGAGAGGCTCATTTTTTCTAATTTAATAAACAACACAAAACATTACTCAACTAATGGAAAATTGCTTCAATAAAATTTTATCTGCAAATAATAATAATCACAAAATTGCATGACTTTGTTATTTAAAATCTCCATGTTTGTCAGATAACAATTGATACAGTTCTCACAACACAACTTACCCATTGTTCTCCTCCACCAACAAATTATCATTTTCAGGCAGCACTACATCCAACGCCGCTTCACCCCCATCACTAAACTGGAATACTTCTCGCTGGAGATTTAGGCGCTTGCTAAGGTTTGGACGGAAAGGAACCGAGAGAACCGTTTGGAGTATCCCACTTTGAAGAAGGATTGGCGGCTTGTAACTCGCCCTGTGGGTAGGTACGTGTGCCTCAAGAAATTGACGAAGTTCATGGTTCCCAGTGTACAGTTTCGGTTTCTGTCCCATTCCAAACCAAATTTATCAAATATAGAAAAAGTTTTGAAAAATGCAACTCTTACTTTCAAAATAGATTAATTTGCGAAAGGTCCTCCCAAATCCTTACCTTCACGACAAAAACCACATAGTGTACAATAAACAAGATCACCCCAGCAATGACCACTAGCATGGACCTGCTGGAATGGAGCATTTCCGTGGATGACTCCAAAACTGACATCATCTTGACAGACTTCTCTTCTCACTTGAAAAAAACTGATTTTCAGATATGTATAATAGATATTTAGAGCACAATGTGGCAGGCAGCGGTATCTTCGCCCCAATTTTTATATACAAAACACTTATCACTTCCACACAAACACAACTAAACTTAGATCGTATTCTTCTTCTGGCATGCAAGTACAAATGGGTGGAGCTCCCTAACAATCATATTTAAAAACTCTGGCTGGCCTGATTCTCAAAAGTATAAATTTCCAAGAAACTTTCCAGAGCTCAGCATTCCAACAGTAAATTTTCAGGTAAGTTCCTAAGCTTCACTTCTTCTTTAGTTTATGTTTCCTGGAAAGGAACTACTATATTGCAAAGGAAACAAACATGCACCCCAAGTATTCTTATAAGAAAGTTACTCGTCTTTGTCCAATGTATGCATAAATGCAACTCATGTAACACCTTCGCAGCTCCTCAGCTTAAGTTCCTTCCAGTGTAATACCGGCAGTACTGCTATAATAGCTTCAGGCTTGTTGTCTTTTATTCTTATTTAGTTCAGCAAACCTCTTTAGGTGAAGAAATGGTCTGGCGACTGAGATTTATTCACACGCAATGCGGAATATACCCATATTATGTATTTGCAGATTGCAGAGAGAGAGAGAGAGAGAGAGAGAGAGAGGTCTTTTGGCGAGTTCACCTTGTTTTATATTAGTTCGTCCTATCCCAATGAATGAATGCCTTCGTTTATATTAGGTGTGCAGCTTTCTTTCTCATTTCTTTAACTTTTTATGAGTATCCGATCCATTTGCAGATCCGCACAATAGAAGAATGAGGAAAAAAATACTAAATACCTTATATATTTGATAAGTAGTAAGTAACGCTTGTTATATATTATGCGGTACTTTATTTTCTCACGGCGATTGTTATTATCATTTCCCGTCAATAATCGGTTATTGTGTAATGTTGAAAGGAGTAAAGGTGCTTAGTTTTATGACTGTAAAATTGGTATTTTGAAAAATGGTAGATTCCAAATCCAAGGAGTACAAGAGGCAATACTCCGTATTCTTTAGTAATGGATATGATGTTGTCCAGTTCTTTAGAGGTAGCGTGCGAGGAATCAGTGTACTTTGTAGTGCGCTGGAAAAGTAACCTGAAAGAAAGAAATAAAATGGAAGGAGATAAAGAACTGTTGATTGTGTTTTTAGTATATGCGAATACGGATGTATTTAGTTTCATAGATTAGTGAAGGTGCAAACATGTAGGTAAATTGTTTTTATTAATGCAGAAATGTGTTTTTCCTTAAAGCGCAAATCATTTACGTTCTTGTTGAAAGAAATGACCAAAAGGACCAGTTTAAGAAAGAACCGAAAGGTAATCTTTGCTGTTTTGCAACAGTGCAGTGTCTGAGTCTGAATTCGGTTTTATATAATGCTTATTGTATTATATCCACATCTTCTATAGCAAACTTACATTGTATTATGTACCTGGAATTTACTCTGATAATTTAAAGCATACATTTGCTCTAATCTAATCATCATGGAAAAAAATATACACGCATGAAGTAGTAAAATTCACTTCGGAGAAGGTTTAATTGGAAAATATAAACCCTTGCTAGATTTATTGATGTTACATATTGGAAAATTTGTTTTCGTTTTCTCTGTCATATCAGAAAATCTTTAAATCCATTTCCTCAAAAACGAGTAACTTACCTGTACTGCATTTAATTATAAATCTTTATAAAGCACCATTATAAATCTTCATAAATAAATCTTTATAAATCTTTACAATCTGGAGGTAATACCATTTCCAACTTGCCTGTAGTAGAAAATTCAGTATATGCAGTATGTTACAATGTAAATGCAGTGCAGGTTTTCCGCTTGTTCAAAATGTAGTTTAACAAGATTTTGAAACTTTATATTACCTTAATTCACACGAAACTTGCACGTTGTTTGTTGGTACTAAAACCTACATTGGGTCTAGCAATTCTTTCTATCATCTTCGTTACTTCATGCTTCAGTCGCGTCATATGCAAACAGCATGGCTTTGGCTATAAATAATTACAGTTTTACAAAAGGGAATTTTTTTCCTTGCGGTGGCTGAAGCAGAAGATTATTTATCGAGAATTTAGAAACTTGATTTCCTTTGCAACTTTGAACTTAGGATGGGATATGGAGTCATCTTCTCGTTTGAAATATCAGTCAAAATTTAGCTAGATCATCATCATGCCATCATCTTCATCAAGCATCCAACCCATTTCCTTGCCATGAACTGACCGGCTGCTCATTAAAGTCCGCTTTTGTTCAATTGATAAAAACCATGCCAGAGATTCAGAAAGAGCCAGTGCATCACGCCACACTGGACAAGATAGAATAGAAACGATTACCAACCAACAGCTATGTATCAAAGAGCATTTATCCATTTCCAACCCCTTCTGGATATGATGCAAAATTGTGTAATAGCAAGTTGTAAGGCTGCAACTATAACCTACTGAGCTCATCATTAGCATTCCTTACAACAAAACATGATTTAGGTACATTGCATTGCATACATACATTACCTACGTGCACGTATATAAATATATGTAAGTACCTATGTATGCACAAGTATCCCCTGCCTCTCTGATGAAAATGACTTTTAAAGATAGCAAGGGAGGTTTTAGCAATCTTTCATGATCACTTCCAGTCACCAAGCAAATGTGACTCCTCTATATCAGCAAGTATATCTCATCGCATCTTTCTGCCATCTGCAATAATGATATGAGACGCATACGGAAAGAGTTTGGGTANGCATCTTTCTGCCATCTGCAATAATGATATGAGACGCAGACGGAAAGAGTTTGGGTACATTTGGCAGACAAGCATGCATTTTAACTATGTGATACATACATATGTACACATTCCTAAATTCCAGTCAAGGTCATCAATGATCTAGTAGCACGCTTCATGTCCTGACTGTTTTTTACACGTGACCCCATAACGTCCAGTAGTAACGGCCTTTCAATCCTGTGTGGTAGGTTGCTAACAACTAAATATCTACATGATATATTTAGATACATACTCTGTCATTATTAGTAATTACCAAAATTATTTACGCATAGGTATGCATGTTTGACTTTAAACTGTGATAAAGTGAAGAAGACATGTATCAAAATCTTTTTTATCATTTAGGCTCAGCAAAACTGACCTGCTTCATTTTTATGAATAACTGCTGATTGGCTATAATTAACCATAAAACATTGGCAGAGGTTTAGAATAGGTTTGTGACATACAATATACATGCAGCAAGTTCATCATCTTTTTCATGCTATCATTTCGTTTCTGATTCTGATTCTTATCCATGATCGATCGGTTTCAGCTGGTTTTTCTTTACTCTGATCCATACTTAATAATGAATTAACAATCAGCATATTATGATAACAATCTACAATTTACAGGCGCTTTGGAGTTGATAAGGAGAAAATGACGCTGTTGGTTGGGAAATGATATCTGTCTGTGCTTTTTGTCATATAACTCAACTTCTACTAGAAAAGGCCATGTATATTATCAAAGCAATTTTTATTTGACTACTAACTAGGATAATATTTTGTATTGCATTAGTTGAGAAAGTTGCACAGGTACTTGTGCTTTTTAAATTCAAGCACATGTTCTTTTATGAATTCAGTTGTCCATGTTAACCGATTTTAAAGAAAGGCACGCCTAGCCAAACGCAGAACCTGCTGATTGATGCTGACTCGTGCACGTGCATGCAATATATATTGCGTGGGCGATGAGGATGATGATAATCGGTTATTGCAATATCTAAATCCTCTACGTTATGTCTGACCTAAACTTACAGTTGCAATTTTGTTGTGCTAACGATTATAAAATGTCATGAAAGAACATTTCCTATCAGCAGGTATAGGAACACTTGGATCCTATTGGATGTGCTCAGAGTAGATTGGCAAATGTAGGGCTTAATCTTTACATCCAGCAGAGTTTACAGATTTTATTAATGAATGTAATGTTTACCCCGTTCTACTATTTATATTTTATCTTTTCAGACTAAAGTGCTACGTTATAAATGAAGAAAGAGGATGTATAAAGCCAAAGACAGCATAATCTCTACCTTAATATTTTTAAAGCCAAGACTGTGGTGTGAGTATAACAAAAAGATTCATTCACTTCTAACCTTTTGATACCAAGTTCACGTCAATTCTGGTCTGGACCGCTCGAGCCCAGCGTGTCTGCTGCTGAGATTATGCGAATGTTGCTTATTAACACAGATGTACATTAATATTTTCTTTTACGACCTCCATTGATATGGTATTACGTCAGCAATGTTGAAAAAGGATACTTTGATTTTATCGTAGGTTTTTAATTAGTTGAACTATTTCATATTGCTTCGACTGATGCTGATGATGACGACTATTGCAAAAAATGAATGAGAAATGGGAACAGCGCACTCGTTCCCTTATTGATTGAGCCTTGCTCGTGCCAGAAAACGTGTTTTAATTTTTATAATATCAATTTCACTTTAACAAATACACTTTGCTAGATGCACAAAATATCCAGGTAAAAATTAACCACAGAAAGAGAATCACAGAAAAGCGATTAAATTGTAAAAGACAGAGCTTCCATTACTTTTTGAACTAGTAATTAATTTTTGGAAGAGTTGGGAATATCGGAAGGATTCCTTATATATTATATTTGCAAGTATAATTTAGATGGATCAATTAAGAGAATTTCTTATTCCCGACTTTTCCCTTGGATAATGTTTCAATATCTTACTATAAAAAGCTCCAGTACATTCCCCTTTCTCATAAACCAAGGGAAAGCAGTAGAGAGCCGACTAAAGCTTTTTGCCGCAATGTAATTGAATGCAACACAGCATATGAAACTACTACATGTTTAGGAATGGTCTGGAGTTTGCTGGAAAACAGGGGCTGTAGACTTATGATATCGTATATGTTTGTAAGTACGATTCTTCTGTGAAACAAGGAAAAAATCAAGGATATTCCTCAGCGCATGCATGAATCAATGGGAAAATGCTCGGATTTGAAGAAGAGAAAGACGAGAAAGCGAGTGAGGTAGCAAGTTCGGGTCGACGGGTTTTAAGATTCTTGTTGGTGTATGTATATACATAAGGTAATTGGTGTTATTTGGCTGTACTTTCTACCATGCATGCATACATTCCAATTGGTCTTTAAATATTGAGCTACCTATATGAACTATTTCTATTAGGTGTAGGGAATGCAGATGTCAGTAGCAGGATGGAGAATGCTTTCTCCTTAAAAATAAATGGAAGAAACATGGACATTATGTATGATCATACATGGATATATGTACCTGTGGTAAATGATGAAAATGGAATACCACCTATCTAAACTTTGCTAAAGCTAAATTCGCTTACTTGTGAAAGTTTCAGTTTTACTAGAAAATCGGTTACAAATATATAGGTATATACAAATTGTGGCTCGGGAAAAATTCCGAATTATGGTTGTATGTCGTGATCATGTATACATGTATAATGACCGGGAAGTTTTGTGGAGTAAAAACCGGCTTCTGACCATGAAATAATGTATAAGAATGTATATATTTTAAAGTCTTGCTTGTAAGTAGATTGAGTTCGAGCACCTTTGCGTAGATCAACTTTGATGGAACTTTATTTTGAGTAAAACATTATACATACTATATAGAGACTCAATGATCCTTGTAAAAGCTAGGAAATCCCTTAAACAACAAAACTAAATGATTAAAAAAAATGAAGTTGTACAAATTAACAAGGAGTGAATCGCTAAAAGAAAACTTAGTTTGAAATCTCTTACTACACAGATTTCTCATTTTCATAGATACGATCACTTATTTTAAACAGCTCGTTTATAGACTTTTCATTGCAATTATCGGTCACACAAGTGCATCCCTCGTGAACTACTTTAGATTGGTCACTACCGTAGTAGTCTCTAAAGCACTCGGTTTCCTCTACCCGGGGTACAGCACAGTACCTAAAAATCGCCTCGGTTCCATTGGTATGCCTTATTCTCAGAATAGCGCAGGCAGTATTGTCCTCCCCACATGTCACGGACTCAAAACCATTATCATTGCAAGCTCCATTTTCACCTTTGCAAAATATGCATTTTATTCCTGGAAATTGTAAGATGAAAGAACATTAAAGCAATTAGTTGCCAATTTATGAGAGAGAAATGATTGCCTTGTCAAATACTTTTGCTGGTGATCGGTGTAGTTGTTACTTACCATCAGCCTCATCGACGGGAGATGAGCTTACTAAAAATAAAAATGCAGCAGACAGAAGTAGAATGTGTAAAAATCTGTACATTTTTTCGCGTTTCCTTATACGGGTTTTAGGAAATGTGCTAATTACAGGTTACTTAAAAGGAATGGATAATGTAAGTTCAATTGATCTTAACCATTTAGAATTTCTGTTACTTACAAAATCTTGAAAAGAATTTCACACTTTGATGTAGGTACCTACATATTTGCTTAAATAATCATGAATAGTATAGAGCATTGTGTACAATTCCTAGAATTGTGGTTCGCAGGTAAAAGCTGTTAAACATATCTCAGTACCTTAAGTTCTCATTGCAACTTAAACCAATTTTTTTGTAGGTTTGCCTTCATAGATTTTACAAATAAATTAAAGTATATGCATGGCATTTATCAAAATTCAATGGCAACTAAGCGTAAATATCAAGTTTGAAGAATCAAAACCAGAATAAATGCGTTTGATGCTGTAGTAAAATAGACGGATACAGATTTATTGGTTAATATATGATTTACAAAGCTTTTTATCCATTTTCCTGTTTTCAGAGGGTTAAAGTCATGGGTCATTCAGTTCAAAAACCTACAAGCTACACAATATTCCGATATACTCCTCAGTAGTAGTAGAAATCTGAGCCGAAGTATGGAGTTGTGTTACAATATTGCTGCTTTTCCATACATTGGCTTTCGTCATCAGTGTATTCCACGTACCCATCGCAGTCATAACAAATGTAATCTAAGAAAAGTAAGTCGTCATAAGTTTCAATTCAGTTTTAAAATTCACCTTGTTTATGGTGCAACGAAAATGTAAAATGGCTTACTTTTGGCTTCAGCTTCTTGAAGGCTCCAGGATATCACGAACACCAAAAGAATTACAAAAAATGGTAAATAATTTGCTCGGAAAGCTGCCATTTTATTATTATTCCGGATTTTGAAAATATATTTTAAAATGAATATGCTTTGTTGTTGACGCTGATACCTACAACCGAAGCTGTATAATGTAAGATTTTATGTGAATTCAAAATTCAGATGCACTTTCTGAAGATGGCTTAATCACACTTGTTCATACAATTGAATGCAATCCTACAGGGTGGAGTGAGTAATTGTGCAATTAATAGATGAAGGACAGACAGATTAAGTTCATTAATACAAATTGCAATTTAACCAATGGTTTTTTGCAGTCAGAAAGGTGCACGTACGATATTGATCTAATGATAATGATAATAGTAACGCACGTCTGTTAACTGTCATGATCTGAATAAATAGTTATAGTTAATTAACTGCTATTTAAGATTTATCATTGGATTTGGTACCTATCTTAAGGGGATTATTACCACAAGAAAGGAAAAGGAAGAGAAAAGCATATTAAGAAGCCCATAAATCTGTTCGGCTGCTATCAAATATGATTTCCTAATTTTAGGTTATGACAAACCCTTTTAATTAAAGAAGCAACATGAATTCAACCAATTGTAAGAACAGTGTACATAATTGCAATTACGCGTAGGAGAGAAAACAAATTCCGCTTTCTTTTCTTTCACCCCAAGCAGTGTATACAAAACTTTGTTAACAATGCTTGAAAATGTAAGAGAAAATTTTATTTGCAAAACTTTAAGCACCTAAGATTATTGAGTGCATAAGGTAATCAATCGAAATCAAAAGTATCAAGAGATAGCAGCGTGGACTTCTATTCATGCAAATAAAAAAATATGATTCCAAAATTCTTTATTATAAGCTTTGTTTTTCAAGTATCGAAGTATGTATATTCAAAATCATAGCGATCAGTGCCCTTCATCATCGTTATCTCTTTCAGCATAAAGCTCCTCTGCACTGGTATTGCAGCCGTCGTAAATACAGGTACAGGAAATGCGCGTGGACCCCTTTAGCGGATATTGCTCAACAGTACATTCATTTCGTTCCGTTTGTCGGTTGCAGCAATGCCTAAAGATATTTGCAGTTCCATTTCCAAAATTAAGACTCACAATCGTACATGCGTCGTAGTCTTCGGCACAGTCAACGGACTGAGGTGGATTGGCGTCATTGCAAAGGTTACCTTTGCCACTACATTCTAAGCACTGAATACCTAATAAAATCAAACGCGATACGACATAGTTAAATACATAAATCTATAATTGATTTAGACAACGCTTATATACATTTACATAGTTAAAAAGGATACCTTCACTCTGAGGTAGAAAACACGTCAATAAAAGTAGCACTAGAGGAGCTAATGACCAGACTTGACTTTGACGCTTAAACATTTTGTTTTTCCACCTCAATAATAACCTTTAAAGTAAAACAAAAACACTCAACTTGATATTAAATGACATAAGTACGGCGAAGACATAATTTTAGTGAAAAATTGTTTGACATATGTGTACTATGCAAAATATTGTATTGATTTGATGGTACCTACTATATATGTCGTAAATCATTTAACGCCATGTTATGTATAGGTATATTGTATGTATGCAGAAACGGTTAGGTCTTGATTGATTTGTCGTAATTATTTCTTTACTTCTGTAATATCGATTTGTAGAGACCTTGATTTTTATGGGGACATATAAAACAGCATTCAAATGGTCAATATAAAGTCAATGGTATGCATTCTATTTTACATAGTCACTATTATCCCCTTCCTTGAGCAAACCTTCATATAATCTACACAGACACCATATCCCTTTTTTTACCTAGGTATATTACTACAGAATAAGATGAAGAAAACTAACTAGCCAGATAGTTATTTAATCTGCAATTAAGATAAATACAGACTTTGTACAATAAAGCTTTACTGATTTCTGAGAACGAGATCTGATGCCAAATGCCAAGCTTACGTTACAACAACTTTGTTCGTCTTTGTTCATTTCTATTCATGTTGCTTAAAATACATGTAGTATAGAACAGCCATAGAGCAAAATGTTAGGCAGGAATTTCCATACGGCTACCCCGTCCAATGTTGTCAATAAGACAAGTGCATTGAGATCTAAGCATTCTAAAAGCTACCAAATAAATGACCACGTGCAAAAACATCATCCGAATTTTAATTTGATTTCGTTAATTTTTAAATGGGTCCAGTGCGAGGAGGATTTGGGGGTCGTGGAGGTGGTGGTGGAAGAGGTAAGAGTAATTACTGTTTTTTATTGTGGTGGTCGAGGTGGTGGTGGATTTGGTGGCCGTGGGGGTGGAAGAGGAGGAGGGGGAGGTGGACGCTTTCAAGACCAAGGACCACCTGAGAGAGTGATACCCTTTGGTGTTTTCACCCACCCTTGTCAAGAATACCTTTGTGTGAAAGCGACAATTGAAGACGTGCCGTATTTCAATGCTCCCATTTTTCTAGAAAA
>JAHZNG010003267.1:0-13680 GCA_027744375.1 Orchesellides sinensis
GCAAATACGAAACCAACTGGACAGTTTTTGATATGTTGTTTTGCTAGCATGCAATTTAGCATTTAAGATTTTACAATTTGAAATTAAAACCAGCCATGTGGTTTTGCATACACGCATAAAGTTTGTCATTCAATGAATGATATTAAGAGCACACACGTTGCACATAGCATGTTACTGGATTTTAATATTTGTTTTGTTTCCACTTTCCTGACTACATGGAAGTGTTTTTCATAAAATGCCGACATAAAGCAATTAACACGACTTGTTCCGTTTACATGAGCTGAGATTATAGGCACAATAAAAACAATACGAATGGAAGGAACGATAATATAATACATATAAGGTACATACTTTGTACAATTTATTTCGTGCATGGAGTTGGTGAATAGGAAGTGCTTATTAGGTAATGACTTTTCGTATTTGCAAAATGATTTATACTCTAAATCCTCCACAATGAATTAAACAATGCTGCAAAAGACATGAAACTTGCTTTATAATGTGGGCCCATACAAAAAAAAATGTTTTGAAGTATTTCCAAAGACAAAGTTTAAAACGTGTTACAACACTTAATGCCTATGTGATATTCATAATTAGTAAGGTGTGCTTCTCTTTTCCATAACGTCATCTTGGTAAACAGTTTTCATTTCAAAATTTAAAATCATAATTCAACAATTATATTCTATCGAGTTTAATATTAAGATGTAAGGCTTGGTTCAAGAATATATCATATCATACTGCTAAGGAAACAAGAGGGAAAGAAGGTGTCTCTCAGACAGTTACTTTAGGAGAGTGGGATCTAACCTGTCATCGTAAGTTTGCAAGGATAGTAACAGTAACGTGTTATCGGATAGGGAATAGGGATACAGTTTTCATACCTAAGGTTATTGGTAAAAAGATTTGCTAGTTCGAAAATAAAATTTCTTTTCGAATGATAAAAAAGGTGTAAAATGCTGACAAAATGGTATGTGAAAATGAAATGTAGTACAGAAATGAAAGAGTTAGATAAGACCACCACATTGACGTCGAATCATCATTCCTTTGCTCAACGTATCCCTACGACACTAACAAAAATTACAACTAGGTACAACAAAACACATTCCATTATGCTAAAAGACATTACATGATAAGTTTACTATAAGGGCTCACATTGGCTCTCATTTAAAGAAAAACCATTCGCGCAATATTACAAAATGAAGTTTGTTTCTTGCTCTCTGCACGGCTGAAAATGAGTCACAAACGGAGTGAAAACAAAAAAAAGTAGACGTATTAAATAGAAAAAAGCGGTACTTTTCAGCATTACCATTACCATATTAGGTACAGAATTGCTTTAGCGTGGCTGATGTGTATACTTTTTGCTTCTTTTAAGACATATTAAACCTCATGAACTGAGAGACATCAAGTCTCAAGTCAACAAATAACAAAACGAGCATTTGCGCTTGAGAGTGCAATAATGCATGCTATATTTGTGTGAGTGAGCATTACCAGAGAGAGAGATGGAATAAGGGGAGAATGAAGGAGGACGAAGACGACGACATGAGGAGATGAGAATCAAATCCGTTGACGATGGCTTAGCACAGCATCGTTTAGAAAATCCTTCGAAATCAGACGTACACATATATACACAAGGGTGAATGAAACGAAGAAGTAAGGATGAATGCTTACTTTCTGTGTTCCCATTTTATTCCTTATTTCTTGCAAACAAACGAATAATATGCATACCGTTACTGCTCCTCCACGAAATACCACTGAGACAGAAAGAGGAAAGAAAGCTTTTGGTGGATCTACTCTCGTAAACTATAAAAACGGTAGTTGCTAAAAGATGTTAGTTTGTAATATAAAGATGCTTGTGTTCTTTCTGCAAGAAGAGATGCGCTTTAAACACAACGACGCAAACATAATGATCCAAAAGAAATCCAACTACCATATTGGAGTTACATTAGCGTCAAAAATTTTAGACGTTTTTTTCTCAAGACAAGACGACCCTTCAACTACCAATTCAGTACCAATATAGAAGCAGTAACATAAGACTTAAACATGGGGGAAAATCTAACAGCTCTACAATTCGTATTGCTTTGCGCTTTATAGCTTGAAAATATATTATGTTTCTCTCAAACTGATCCGGAAGGTATCTTGTAGGTTGACACGAAACCTAACCTTAACTTAGTGTGCATGTTTACATCCTCTGGAGACCTAAATAATGTTTATAGCTGGTATTTTGTTGTATATATTCTTTATATGCATGTATGCGAGTAAATATGTACGAATGTGAATCAAGAGAAGGAAAATATTTCCCATTTTCAAACATAACCATCCCACTAAAAGATAACATGAACATGTAATATGCATACGTATTGAAAACGGATTTAAGACTTTCTTACAGGAAAAAAGGGGCTCAGTGGCTGGAGGAAACAAGAGGAATAAGCTAGATAATTCTGATCACCTTCCAAATGCCTGTAATAAACATAATGTGTGTAACTTTGTCTCTTTGACTTTGGACTGGTAAATTCGTTGTTCTCAAAGTTTAACCAATGAGACCGTAAAAAAGAGGAAACATCTGTAATCTGTAATACCCTTAGCTTAACGCTTCAAACACTTCATGCTTAGCTGTTCCAACTTTTCCTTGGCTAAGGCAAAAAATAAGAAATAAAAGGCTATATAGATCCTAAAAGGAACTTAAGGTAAGGCACTCACTCTATGCATGTAAGTAATGCAATGGTTCTTCAACTCCTTAAGTAAGTCGACCTTCTTTCTTCGGTTGACTACTACTTTGTACCCCAATCTCCCGTTGTAGTAAATCAAGTATCCCTTAAAATACACTTGAATAAGTAGCTCTCTTTTGGAGAGCGAGTATATCTCAAACTAGTTCAACTTGTAGTAATTCCTACAAGAAAAGGTACAAAAAAAACTACAACTGCTCCTTCAGTGAAAGATGCTATTAGGACCCTTTTCTTCTCTCTCCTTCCCTCTAAACCCCTTACGCACTAACCTGCTTCACAAAATTGTACATTTTTACATCTTAAGTAGAGGAGCAAGAGAGAGAAGCAGTAGTAAAATAATACTTCCCATTCCCACTCAGTAACACTCAGAGTCAGTCAGCACCTGCATGTTTCCATTCCTATTCCAATTACATGCATCTTTCCGGACAGGTTATTAAGTGAAGACCCTTAGAAAAAATAACTATATTTTTTTCCTCTCAACTCACTAAAGATAACATATGAAAATAGAACAGCCGACCAATGGAACAGAATACGAACAACAAAAAACCTTTATTGTATAAATAAGAGGGTAGTAGCAGAAGAAGTAAAATACACAAGAAAGGCAAGCAAGGGTATGTGGATGCTCTGGAGAATTTTTTTTTCTCATCTCACACAATATAATATGTGCTTATTTGGTAGGATTTTTGTATTACGTTCACTTCTCACTATGTGTGTGCTCCAGCTTTATCCATGAATTTACACTAGACCAACGAGCCGTTTTTTTGTTCGTCCGTTTCATTTCATTGTTATATTTATTGCATTATATTGGAATAAGTGTATCTCAAGTCGAAGTCACCGTCAGTCACACTCTACTCAAATGTACTGTTGTTCCTTGTAACCCTGCTTGTATATATTTTTTTTACAGATGAACACGTATCCCTTCCATTTTCATCACCTCTACAAAGCCAGCTTTCGAATACCTACACATCACATCAACACACTAATACACCAGTGACTACTTTCCATCACATAATAAAACTACTACAAACTTACTCCTACTACCCTGCTCCAGTTTTTCTACTCTTGGATCCTTCCTAGGTAAAAGACATGGATCCCTGAAGGATAACTTAGCGAATAGTACAACTCTATTTACATTTACACTGCAATTTTCTCTCTGGTAGATTTTCATGCAAATATATTTTGCATTAGACTGGCATCACATATATGTACAGAGAAATAACACTTTTTGGAATAGAAGCAAACATGGCTATCAAAAAATACATTGGAAATTTAGCAATGAACTTTCAGTATTAGCTGTTACAGTATTAGGCTACGACTTATACGGTAATTATACAACAACTGATTAAGCAGATAGCATACAAATGTACGCGTACATATTAACTGACCATGTGTTTCTTTTTCCCAAATCAGATCCCTATATTTAGGGAGAATTCCTGAAAAAATGGATTCAGCAGAGTGAAAGAAACTAGTCAAAAATAAACAAGCTCACAAGGCAAGGTAGCATTTCATGTGTTCAAATTGCAAGGGTATGTATATTTCCGAGCTGACAATGTGACATGTAAAACAAGAAAAGAATGTTCTCCATTGTTAAAACATGGTACATTTATTTTCTCAAAGTTCCCAAGTGATCAGTCATGGTAAGAAGAATGTCACACGATGTTATTTCCTTAAGTATAACCATGGAGTCTAAGACTTGTATTTCTTTCTGTATGCATGTATCTGAATATGCACTTCAAGATGCACTAAATTATGCACGCATGTATTAAATAAATACATGGAGAATACATTGAAATGCAGTACATGAATTTTTTGTTTCCTTTCCCGTCAGATCATTCGAGACGCTTTTCGTTCCTATCAAATGATTTAAAGGCTACACTGTCAGCTTAATAGTATTTTAAGGGAGATCAATGGTAAAAAGAATCACAGCATCTGCGTAGCGTAAGAGCTAACGACTGGAAAAGTAAATCGGATTACAGGCATATTTTTTCATTAACAAACAGGAACAGCAGAAAAGGGGAAAGAATGGGACAACATGACAACAATAGGTTAAAAATATTGTCCCCTCACTTCATGGTATAACTCATGAAAATCTCTTTCTACCCTATCCTGACACGAAATCACGTTTACTCCCACAACAATTAGCAGAAGAAAAAAAACTATGAATAAGTCCTTTCTGGTTAGAACTTTGCTTGAATAAGCCAGTAGTGGTCGCGACAATGGCTACTTTTGGAGTACAACACAAAGATAAAAAATATATTAATAAAATACCATACCATATCAGTATCATTAGGTTGATGACCACTGCCAAGCTGATATGATGCCTGTGATATTTACGTTAGGGTAAGAAGTTTTTCTGGGTAAAAAAAGTATTAAAAACTTGAGCCAGCAATCAGCAAGCATAAACCGGATGTGTTACATTTATAATCACGTACGTTAGTCATACATTACGCAAAACTAGTCGTCGGAGAAGTTGAAAAATAAAAACGAGAAGAAGAAAAATACTTATTTTAGTACAATGAATGATATAGGAGTAGCACAAGATGACCATTCGATAGTATTATTGCCACCTTGCACACAACCTTGTAAATGCTGACTTTGACATTCCGAAAATAATGTTGGTAATACAAAGCCGAAGCTTCCACACAACTGAAAGAAGAACAAATTTACAGCGTTTCCTCCACCCTTCCAGTCTGCATATCAACATTCTAATACTACTCTGTATACCAAGATATACATATCCAAGCATATATTTTTATATGCGGTCTAAAGATTACTCCAACTCTCTCCGGTTCTCTCCTTTTGTAACCAACATGCAAAGCCGGCTACTTAAGAAGCAAAAGCTTGTAGTAGCACCACATATAACAATAACGCACACTATGTAACGTAACTTAAAGGGGAAAAAATACTTCATCGCGTCCAACTTTCCAGTTACTTACTTACCGCACCACAACTGCCACGAGGTTCATGTCTTAAGACCATTATAATAATTTGGTACGTATGCATTCTCAAAACGTAAGTTAGTGAAGTAACAACTCGAGTTTTTACAAATGTGTGTGCCATTACATAGCTATTTTCTTATTCCGTCATGACCCATACACAGGAGAAGGAGAAAAAAACGGGTATGGACAAGGGTGCTTTTTCGGATTTAGATATATATGCATTTTGATGTTTTATTGTAGTGAAAGGCATGCTCACACTCTCTTCCGTTTTTTACTGTTGTACACTGTTTTATGTTGCCACTATTTTTCCGTTATACATATACAAGTTTTTAAAAGCATTTTTCCCTCTTTTATTCATTTTTAGGGAACACTTTCATGACCAGCCGGCTTCATCGTTACATATGATGAAAGCGGGATGCCAAGAAAAAAAAAGAGTAACCAAGTCGAAGAGGTCAAACGGAGCCCTACTGCTGTTAGGGATATTCCATGCCGCTCTCACAGTTGGACAATAAGGGTGTACAGGATTCTTCCATCAACTCATATGTAGATATCATATAAAATAGCGAACAGCCATGACTGCTGATTCCAATTCCAGACTATTCAACTTAAGACTTTCTACTACTGTTGTACGAAAGCAAGAAAAACACAGAACGTTGCACTAACTCTTCGGAACCAGCATGGTTGTATTCATATCACATGGCTTGATTCACAGTGTGAGCAATATTCTTTTTTTCGCTTTTGCAGTTTGACGAACATTCATTCCAGTTGGCAAAAGCATGGAGAGTGGCAGGATTTTCTTTCTTTGTGTGTGTCTTCTAATTCTTTTTTTTTGCGAATTTGCAAGTTTCGAGTCCACTAGCATTACATTATTATTTCCTGGACATCATGCCAGATGAGTTATTGTATCACTGTGTACATACGCTTCAGTCCTGATCCAATTTTTTTCCTTGTGGTTTATACTTTCTCCCATTATCATCACCCCCAAAGACGTCTCAGAGTCTTTTCATGGAGCGATTCCAAAGAGTTTTCAATGATAAATAGATAGATACATCACTTCACAACCATGTACGCCTGTACTCTCTCTCCAGCACTTTCTCTCTTTGATTCAATCCACCTACAGTGTGATACTGCATGTGCCTTCGGCTTAATTTTCTTTTTGACTTGGACTACTTGCCACTACTAGTCCTTGCTGATTATTCTAAAGTTGTGCTTTCATAATAACGTAGATCACGAATACAGAATGCGAAGCCGATATCTTTCCTTTTAAGCTTTTTTTTCTTAGGCATTTTCTAAGAAGGACCGCCTGACTGAGTGAGTGAGCATTAGATTACAATAGAAGCTCCTGTTAAGCATTTTCAACTTTCGAGTAGTTTTTTACAGACACTTCAGGAAATGTAATGGAATCGGGGGTCGGAAACGAGCAGAAATTATTCCAGCCAACAACTACGCGCAACGGTCCTACTTACATATATCCCAGGCTTCTTGCAAGGTAAAAAGATACGAGCTGGAGGTTTTTTTTAACTTAAACAGGATTCCCATCCGAAGTTAATCCAAAAAAGGCAAGACATGATGATACATGGATGGTTGCTGAATAAACTATAGAAATGCTAGTGAATTCCTTAAGCAAGTGAATGAGAAACTGATTGAGTGGAAAGAGGAGAAAAGGCGAGGAATTGGCTTGGATGATCTTAAAGCGACTATGGAATATGTATATATGTATGACTTCTTATCCTCATGATACACACTGCATGTTTACGTGCTATCCAGTGTCAGAGCCAACGCAACATGAACCGGGAGGCCATTGTAGTAAGCACGGTGCACATTTTGTGAAGTAGTAAAGAGACCATGTGTTTTCCTGCGACGTATTGGTACCTTACCGTTGCTTACTGCCTTTCTTTTCTTCTTCTTCTTTCACTTTCTTATTCATCGGAATTCAAGAGAATCGAAATACATATGGATGGGGAAAAAACCATAAGATTCACGGAAATAGGGATGTATTATTAGCAAGTAACATGAAGAATTGCATTTGGTGTTGTGTAACCAACCCAGCCAGTTTTCTAGTTCAACTAGTCTCCTGAAGCCACTTTTTTTTATTCAGTTTCGATGAAAACCTGGAGAGAAAGAGAGTGAGAGAGAGTCTAAACAAAAAGGAAATGATGGTCAAGTTTCCCTTTGCACCATAACTCCTGACCGAGTTCACCTCGTCCTCCGCCAAATGCAACATCATACATTTGTATATTACTTTTGAACTTCTCCAGCTCTCAGTTTCCTTATGTACATGCATATCACCCATTCTCTTACATCTGAGCAAAGTGGAAGGTTCAAAGACCAGAGAAATTGAGTGGCTATACACAAGCACATATTGGTAGTGAGTTAAGCTATGAAGACCACCGGCAAAGCAGTCGAAATCCTTGGTATTATCCGCACTTCTGCTCGCCTGTCCAATTTTCAATGACGATTGCCCCGACGTTGAGTAGCTTTTCAACATATCATCCATTCCATAATATGTGATATTGCTTCTAAAAAAATTCGTTGACCGAAATCATTCCAGAAGGTCCACATTCCTTTTTTTACTATCATGTTATATACTCATCGTGCAAATATTATATTCGAATTTTGTGTGCGTACACACAAAATATATTATGTATCTACCTCCAGGCATGGTTTAAGTCGCCCATATAAAAAAAATCCAATAGATTTTTATGTATTTATGCGCGTGTGAAAATTAGTTTACATCGTGAACAGTTTGCAAATTTTCTAGTAAAGATTTGATTCCTTTAGAATACTCAGCCATGTGGTGTGAGAGTAAAAAAAGTTATGATGCTGGTTTTTCGTTATACAAAACAATTCATATTTAGAAATCTCCTAAAATCTCATATACTACATAGAT
Source organism: Orchesellides sinensis (assembly GCA_027744375.1). Lineage (NCBI taxonomy): Eukaryota > Metazoa > Arthropoda > Collembola > Entomobryomorpha > Orchesellidae > Orchesellides > Orchesellides sinensis. The sequence continues at coordinate 8,547 of JAHZNG010003267.1, forward strand.
ACCTCTACAAACTACCATTCGGAACAACTTCTTCTTCTCAGCATGTGCAGACATTGCAAGAAGTACACATATTATTATTACTTATCTTTTTATATGAAAGCAGCCCCTATATAAAATGCGATACGCCACCAGCATAAATTCAAAAAGGGGTCTCCGTTTGTAATCAGAATTGTTATGTCATTATATATTTTTCTAGCTTTTTGTAATACAAAACCCATGAAACCGACCCTTTCCCTTCTTCTTTTGCTCCTTGGAACAATATGGTATTTTTTCGGGAGGCTTTTGAACACACACTGTCTCCAAAATACTTTATTCAACAATAGCTCCGTTTTTTTCTTTGGGAAAAGAGAGAAAGAACAACGATATAAAAAAACAGGACAACAATGTCCAAAGCCAAAGCTCTACTATTATATCGTGTAAGGCACCGAGTAAATACAGACCGAGAAGAAAAGAAGTAGGAGGACTGGCAAGAGCCGAAAACAAAATGGCATCCTGCAGTTTTCTTTCATTATCAACAAACTCATACAGTATATTTACTCTTGTCCTTTATCTCGTCCTAAACTTTGGAATCCCTTGACATTATAAGGCATCATCGGCCAGAATATCATAATTATTCCTCTGACCTCTTCTCTTGTTTTTTACAGCTCTCTCTCTCTCTCTCTCTCACTACAACCATGCCCTACAGTGTCCCACTGACTCGCCATTGCTACTGCAACTTGGATATTACCCCAGAACCCAATTCTGTTCCAGCTTCTTATATGCATACATACAACAACCACATCCATTTTTTAAACCTTTTCAGAATATTATGACCCTGGTATTGAAAAACAACGGATATGCTGCAAAAACGTGTGACATCTTCATGCAGACATACAACACACTTTTATGCATTACACAAACGCTATTATTAACACATACAACTCTCTTACATACACTGTTTTGCTATATCACCTCAACCTCAACTAAAATGCACCTAAAATCACTCCAAAATATTTTTTTTCCTTACGTTCCTCCACAAAACCCAAAAAGGACTTTGAAAAACGCTCTTGTTAGAGCTTCTTATCTTCCGCAGTCGTTCCCAGATACCCTGACACAGTCATATGAATCTATCTAGCTTGTAAAGCCCTGTAAAAACTCTTTTAAACTCCTTCCTCCTACTTATATTCAGATTATATGCATACACATCTCCAAGAGTTTGTAATACACCCCAAAATTTTCCATTAGAAATAATATGCTCCTCCTCTGTAAAACTTTTTTTTACCTACACACATAATATGCAATCCCAACCAAATGACCAGTTCACAGTACGGCGTCCACCATTCGTATAATATTAAAAGACATCCTATCATGTTTTTTTTTCTTCTTAGGAAACATCTTCATAAAGTCCACTGACACTCACACAGCCTTTTCCTTTTTCTTGGACTTTTTATCACTTTATCAGTTTAAAAAAATACTTTTTTTTTACCAAATGCACAAGTTACCAGGGAACATGTTGGGTTAAAACAAGCTACGCATGCATATATAAAATATATATTAAAAAACAGTCACTTTACCTTCTGCATGGACTAGTGTGACACAAACGATGAGAACACAGAGGACACTGTAAAAACTGTTCAACTTAAAAAAGCAGCGTCTCCCATTACTTTCCTTTGACGACGCCATGGTCACCCCTACTGGGACTCATACGTTAGAGTCCAATAGAGATGTAAATAACTTAAACAGCAGCGCGCACACACACTAATATATTTCCAAACAATATTAAAAAATTTAACAAAATCACAGAAAAAAATCAAAGTATTTTGGAATCCTGAATCTTCCCGTAGTTACTTTGTGAGTATATCCGTTTTTTATTAGTATGTACCTGTTACACACAATGATTTTTCACTCAAATATATATTACACACTTGCACGTAAAAACACTAAAAAATAATATTGTATATTAGCTGCACACACCAGCAGCAGCAGCCCAACCAAACAGTCTTCTTGTGGCTCATGAAAAAAAGATAGATTCAAAAACGTGTTCAAAATACATGTACGCTCGTTCTCTCTCCTTCGGTCTATCTCACACGGCGTGCACAAAGCAACTGACTGCTGATGGTGTAAACGCTCTGGCAAAAAGAAAAGCTAAGCTGTAGTCCAATGCTTTGGGATGCTTCTGCTAGTGGCTTGCTCAAAGGTCTCCTCTTCTCGCAGAAGAGAGAAATGACATGAACAACGGTTAGGGAGCGTACATGTATTATGGTAGTATAACTAGTACATTGGAGGAATGTTTGGTAATGGTAACGCCAAATAGGGAATCCAATGTAATGTAATTTGTTGTATGGATGAGGAGTATTGTGGAGGGGTAGTTGAGGATGTAATATATGGACGCTCCCTAATGAAGGTGAGTCTTAGTAAAAATGTGTGTAAAGGTATGATGATATGCATTATAACTAAAACCGGTCGTAGTCAAATTGGGAGACTCATCTTTGCAATGTACTATTCGTCTTCTGCACACCCTCCGTGAATTTGCATCTTGTGTTGTGCAGTGTTTTGCAAACCGACTGTTTTTTTCTATTGTTTCGTAAAAGGTTGCTGGTAGACTAATATGTAGGTATACAGGGGAAGATTGCATTTTCAGGTATTTGCTTAAATGTGAGGTAGTTTGGTGATGCATGTAAGATGTTATGTGTGTATGGCAAAAAAAATATAATGGGTTTCAATTTTTGCCGTTGAACTGAATATTTTTTGGGAGTTGGATTTACTCTACAAAGTTTTTATCGTATGAATAGTATTATCCTACTGTGACTGTTGTTGCTGAAAAATCATGAACTGCATCTTAGATACTCTGGTTGTCTCGTTATTACATAGAAATGATGTTAATCCATCACAAAGTAATATATAAGGAGCTGCACTAATATATTGTAGAAAACCTAGATTAAGCCCTTGTGAACACACTGATTTGCATGTATGTACGAATGGATTCCATCAGAAAGATGACAGGTCTCATATCAAATGGCCTGTAACGTCTGAAAAAACGAGTTTATGTAAGACTTCACATGTACTCAATCTCTTTTTTTCTGGGATCTGTACTGTCGATGTTTTGATAATGGTGACCAATAACAAGTTGAGAAGGATGATGAGACATGGTAATAAAAATAACGATGATGAGTTATTTGGTGGATACACACTCACACATGTATAGTCGCGACTGCTGGGCTTCTGACGTATGATTTTTTTGGTGATTGCAAATGAATGTTGTAGGGATTACATTTAATATTATACAAGTAGTACACGTTATACCACATTCAGTATTACTATGTTGCTCGGTGCTCTAAACTCTTTTCTCTGAACGTGTTATCGCTATTTATTTACCGTAGAAAAATGGATACTAATACGTGCAGGCTCATTCATTGTGTAGTCCTCGTAATCTGACTAAATGTAAATACCCAATGAGTCAACGATTGCTTTTAAACAACGACAAATTAAATGAGAGTACTGGCATACAAAAGTGAAGAATATAATGCCGTACAGGTAGTTAAAATACACGTATGCAACATAGGAAGGATGTGTGCATGCCTATCTTATGACATTATGTGTGAAGTTTCCGCTCTTACATTTTCAGTGGAAGTTGTAATATTCTAATGAGGCAGAATGCATAGTGTGTGTGTTTATGAATGACGAATGGTGGCTAACGACAGTTAAATGTGCGAATTCACTCCGTTCTATGAAGTAATGTAATAAGGAGAAATATACATTTTGTACATATACAAAGTGTATGTTATGTGCATCAAAGAAAAATGCAAAAAACGAAACGTGTATATAAAAGGGAACAAAATATCGCCATGTTATTTCAAGAAGACACACTCAAATGGTTAAAAAGCTGAAAATGAAAAGCGAGAAAGAAAACGACCGACAAGAGTCATTTTACTCTCAGTACATCTCTTGTTGATTGGAAATCTTACTCATTTTACGTTGCTTTTTTATCATATTCATCGTATCATGCATACATGAATATATACTTTACCTAGTATACCGTACATGATAAAATGATTTGCCCTCTTAGCATTGTTCAACGAAGGAAGCGTTGCTTTCATAAATGATTTCGATCGTGCTGTCATATGAATGGATGCAAAAATGGTTGTAAAGTTGACTGTATCTTTAACCGTCTTGTGTATGAACTAAAAGATAATGTATTTTATACTTATGTATATTCATTCGCTTTTTCATGGCTATGCTAATATTTGCGGTTGATAAGATTTTTGTTGTTCATGTCCATATATAGGGATAACGTATCATGTTTTAGTCACGACGTCCACGTTGCATACTTCAAAACGAGGGTATTCGAATAGATGTAACTGCTTTGTACTGTTCACAGGATTACAATTTTGTGTCCCTTATTACCATGGCTTTTTCCCTCATCTTGTCACTTTCAAACAAGCTGATTTTTAACAGAAAAAAAAGTTTAAGAGGAAATGTACAAATTATGGAGGTAGTGGGAGGGTTTTGCAAATGATGTGGTGGCAAATTTGTCCAAGTTAAAATAAACACCCGCGTTTAATTTTTAGGCATGTGTTTTATGGTATTCAATATTAAATATGTGAAACTAATATATTCCTATGTTGAATAGGTTTTGGACAAAATGAGTTCCCTATTGTGTGTACACACTTAGCAATATCAATTATGATAAGGTAGAGAGAATATAATGCAGGATGTAGAGCATAATTATGACAATAAAAGAGCAAGTTGAGATAAAATATATTATAAGCGTCAAATTTGCAAGTTCTATGCTCCCAGTATACAATCATTGCCATCTATCAATGTGAGACCAAGGTTGAAGTTAAAAGGTAACGACGATGAGCTTGAATTTAACCTTTTTTGCATATTTCAAACAAGAACTTTTATTTTCCAGATTCATATCTTGTTCTGCCTATTCAGCTAGTCAGAATGATATTGCACATGGTGGTTGCAAAAATGCAATATTATGCATTCCAAATACAGCCCGTCAAATAAAGTAATAATGATGGGATGATGAATACAATTGGTATTTACATATATGATGGTGAGACGTCAACTTCTTGGAATTAAAATCGTGAAAGTACATTATGCACGTAGCACGTCTGCAACCTCACATAATAAGCTGACTAAGACCACA
>JAHZNG010003268.1:0-18405 GCA_027744375.1 Orchesellides sinensis
GTGGGAATGTTCTTACACTCACTAGTTATTATTCGTACCAGAATTAATTTGGTATGCTAGATTCTCAAGATAATTACACAATTATTACGATTTAAATGTTTTCCTATTCAGTATTCATTTCAGTCAACAATAGTTCTTACAATTGCCTTGATATTGTTTTTTTGTGAAATATTATCTCATATCCAGGCTCTTTGAGGTTAGTTATGACACTTTGTTTGTAAGGTATTATATTTTCTTGGTCTTATATCCAGATATATATATATTATGCCTCATGTAATAAATACAATTTTGTAATACAATTAATTCTTCTGATATCGGCAAATTTACCAAACCACCTCTCTCCCCCATCCCCTTACTCCAACTTTCATAGATACCATTGGAGCATGTCTCGTTTTCCATATCTAAGCGTGTCCATCATAATAACAATAAGGCGCACGGAAGTTGTATGATGATTTGTTGAGATGAATTTAAATACATATTAAGTTTGCTTTAAAATGATATACCAAATACCAAGCTCGATCACATTAAGCTCACCGCATTAAAAAATCCAATCGGAATAGATACTAAGCTTTCCTTGCATCTAATAATTTGAATCACGACATGACTTATACAACAAATAGCATCTGGTTTAAGCGAAAAGATTTCAGGAATGAGGTAGATTTGTCAGGCGTTCACATAATTGCGAGTAGGACTAGCATGTTCATGGAATCTGCTATACATATGGTTTTTATATGGGATTGTACATATATAGTTAAATTCAACTACTTGTTCGTAGTAAATAACGTGAATAAAGTAATACGTTTTACGTTTATTTCTTTAGATAAGACATACACATGTACTTATAATGACAACATAAGGTTAGAGACAGAAAATTAAATGAAAATATGATTTTAAGGATGAGAAAAATTAAGTAACCCAATTTCATTCTTTAAGCAGATAAATTTCTGAATTCTGTCGTAAAGCAAAATTTGGAATCTTTCGAGGGATACCGCTCTTTGAGTGCTGCAAGCGCACAGAAAATTCACAATATAAGTTTTTTCCAGCATTGCGCGTATATTTAAATGCAAAAAGAGTTTCCAGCAAAACTTTCGGCGAGGTTTTGGGACAGTTTTCTGTAAGGTTTCTTGACCTTAAGCAAGCTTATTTGCATGTATAAATATGTACTGATAAGACGGATTTTAAACTATAAGGTATTATCAACCGACGAGAGGGCATGAATAAAATTTGCTTGTTTATGTTTTGAAATTAAATTTTCATTGTACAAAAGGAACATTAAAAAGGCAATTAAATTATAGCATAAACAGCGAATTTTTACACTGTCTTCACAAACAGCAGCATTAGCTTAAATTAAAAGAGGCTAATAAAAAATTCTCCATGGAAAATTCCTCCAGCGCTAATATTGGATGTAGGGATGCATACAATTTCGTATCGGTATCATATCATATGATTTAAGGCCATATAATCAGTATATTTTTATAAATGTACATAAACATACCAAAGGTCACAAAACCTGATAAAAGAGCCGCAAGACCACCCCAAAAATTCAGTTTTACAGAGAAACTATTTTTGTGCTTAAAAAAGCCCAATTCTACACAAAACGTATATTTTGAATTTTCCGTGCGCTTGCAGCACTCAAAGAAGACCCCTCGCATATGTTGTTCAAAACAAGGTTGCAAAATTGGGACATCCATTTCAAAAAGTATAAAATCTAATTAGTAATAGCAATGCCTGGAAACATTTCGGCATTAGGCATATTGAGGTACTCGCTTTGTCAGGGGTTAGTGGGTATAATGGGTAGAATGAAGACACCTCCACAATGCTCATTCCCAACACCACTACTATTTGAACCCCTAAATACCAAGTTACGCAAAATATAACGCATGTGTGTAAAATGTATTAGTGAAGATTATCAGTTACACGCTCTGCTGGTCACACAAGCTCTAGGTCCTAAAGGTCATTGGGTCGTCTGATATCTACAGGAGGAAACCACCTGAAACACCTTGGCCAACAACAAGTTGGGGGTAGTGCTGACGTGCATATTCACAAAATATTCAACATGAACTCAATTGTCGATGCCGGTGTTATGCTCCATCTACAATTTCAACAATCCTTCAATTTATATCACAGTTAGTCACCTTTGACGCATGTAATCACAGTTCGGGTGATTGTTAAGCTAAAGCACAATTACACAAAGGGATGGGATGGAGATGACTAGGATTTACACAATTTTGATGCGTGCACAAATTGAATTTCTATCACTAAATCAACTATAGTCTTTATTGTGCTCGTGAGCACATCGTAGCTTCAAATAAATACTTAATAAGACAAATCAAACAATTAAAGTCGGTTATAATTAAGGAAAGCTATTCTGTAAGGAAGTGAAGGAACAAGTAGATTCTCCTCCGTCTATTCACAAGCAAGGTTGCTAGAAGAATGTTTGCAAGAGAAAAGGTCTCGAGACAATGGGAAAGAATGAATCTTTTTGTTTTTGTTTATGTCACCTCCGCTGTCCACAGGTTGTGAACCGAGATGAACACAAGTGTGTGTAGGGATGCAGATAACCTCAGGCATATCTAGGAACGAGTGGTGCTGTTGTCGCTTGTTATTTCATGTAACTCCAAGTGTTGTCACCTGATGGGGACCATAGGCCTCATAGCTTTGCCTGCCGGTAATTGGGTTTTACAATAGTTAACATGAAACAAAGGTACCAAATCAAATTTTTCCAAATTTGAACATAAATCGGGATTTACAAAAATCTGCCAACATGTTAATTACTTTAATGTAAAAATCAATTGTGCTTATTGCGAACTTACTCCGATAGTAAACAAATTGTTCCCATCAACATCAAAAGAATCATATCGAATCGAAGGAATTTGCTGTAACGGGCTTTATATAAGAATAAGTTGCACCTTCGCAATAAAGACCATTTCTTTCGATCTCAACTAGTTGACGTAAAACATTAAACTATAGAAGCAACGAAAGCAGATGCACATATTCACCTACATATTTTTCCACAATGGATATAGTATTTACATATTTTTAACGATCAAAATACAATATTTACATATTTTTCTTAACCATCAAAATACAACATCAAAATATTTTTCTTAACCATCAAAATACAACATTTACATATTTTTATTCATATAATCAGCCAAATATGCAATTTACATAGATTTTACATTGAACCATCTAAATATACCTCTTACGTAAGTAAGACCATCAAAAAAACCCTATATATAATTTTTGTTATGTGCCATTAAAATACTTCCCTTGGATTTTTTGGTGGTACAAAATATTCTATATTGATATTTTTGTTGTTATACGTAAAATACGGCATAAAACAGTTTTTCGTGCCCAACAGTTATGATTATCAGCTTTTTACATATGCTTTTGCACCCATTGATCCAAATACCCCATTTGCATACTTTTATACATTAAACCATCAAAATATACCCTTAAAATTTTTTATTTCTTCTAAGACCATCATAATATTCCCTTTGGATATTTTGGGTATTTTAAATGTTCCACATCGGAAAAAGGGTTTTTTTCGTGCCTAACGGTATAATTCTTTAACCGATTTTCCTGACTAACGAACTTGACTCCTAATTTTGCATGATCTACCGGTATGCCAAATAACATAAGCTTCGGTCGATTCGTTTATGAGTTATCGTGTTTACAGACACACAGACACACGTCAATGGTAATCACATAAAGCATCTTCAGCTTCGCTTTTGCTGCTTAATAATATATCTTTTTACGCAAATTTTAGAAATTTGGTTACGAAGATTTTCTAGAGTTAAGTGACTTTTTACAGTCAGCTATAGTCAAAAGTTTACGTTTTGAAAAACTTGAAAAGAGTTGGCTGAGAAGATTGTTATGTCTATTCCGTTTAATCAGACTTGATTTCACCCATTATCCAAATATTAGACTGAATATATGTTCAATGGTTACGTAGTGTATTGCTTAACAATGACGGTATTTTTAGGTTTTAAGGTTTAGGAAAATGTGCAGACGAGAAAATTATTCGATGAAACAATACTTAAATACTACTTCTTATATTTAATTTTTATCGTACCACTGATGAAATATCATAAACCCAAGAATAAAATAAAATCATTGCATAAAATGTTTTAAATTTCACGTTTTTCTGTACATATAAATACATTACGATACTTGTTTGATTTTCTATATCGCATAATTCAAATACGTATTTCTTTCCAGAACAATTGTACAAATGCTCACACTCAGTAGTTATTATCCCAGTCTTCCATAATTTGGTGTGTTATATACTATGTATAACGACTGAAATCCCACGATTTAATTGTTTTGTTATTCTGGGCTTACATACTTGCTACCAAAAATCGATTCCTCCATACCTTTTATTTGAGTCAGTCAATAATATTGACTTGATATTCTTTCAAACATATGACGTAATTCTTGAAACTTTTATTTTGAATTAAATTAAATTTCCTTGCTCCTATCTCTCACTCAAAAATAATCTTGTCGTATAGTTTTCCTCTACCACGGCAACTATATCATACCATCTCTGTCTTGGCAACATGTATATTTATACCAAATCTGGATACCATCTAAGCCGTCTCTTTTCTAATCCTATCCCATAATATTAACCAAAAGAAATATTCCAGCTGTATGGTGATTTGTTTGCATGAATTATAAACATTTTTGAATGCATTATAAGTGTTCGTTTAAAATAGTTGCATTAAATTACTGTACCTAATACTTGACTTAATATTTAAAAACTTGATCATTTAGAGCTGAAAACTTAAATAAATTCTCCAAAAATTGATACAATAATTTCCTTACATTGAATACTTTGCGACAATAAATTGTTTTTAATATCCCATGGAAACTATTTTCTTAAATAAGCAACAAGACATCATTGTGTCAGATTTTAACAAATAAAGAGTATGTTCATATAATATGTGAATACGACTAGCAGTGTTATAGAACATGATATGGCGTAAGGTTATAAAAAGAATCATAACCTATCTCATATCTCATATAAGGATATCTCACCTATCTCATCGTCAATCCCTTAATATGTGCACAGGTTTTAGAGGCAATCAGTGGTTTAGGGAGTAAGTTTAATCCTCCGCCTAATAAAATCAGCATAATTAGGTCATTAACAATACCCAACTTTTTAAAGGAGAGCAAACAAAAGAAAGGGGGCGGGGTCCCTAAGAGGATTTTTGTATTTGCTGAGTTCATAAAGTTGTCATTTATACGTATAACGTACATATCTGGTCAGAAGTCATAGATATTTATTTTTATGACGGTTGAGATGGAATTTTATGGATCAAGGAAGGTGGGTGACCTTTCAGTATTTCAATATTATGTCCTACAAAACAATGTTTTAAATATTGGGAGAAAAAAATATCACGTAACAAGAAAGTTATTATTTTTTCAGTATTCAGTATTATATATTTCAATTAGTTATAAGCTTACAGCTTGTCCACTTTAACGAACAAATATAAAAGTTTTACTTCTGCAATACCAAATCTTCATGTGTCATGTGCGAAGTGCGAAGTGTAATTAACATATATATGCACAGCCTAAATCTTAACTTTTTTCTTCTTAAAAGGAGTGAGCTGACGTCGACGATACAAATGAGTCGAGTGAAATGTGGTGACGAAAACTTTTTGCTTGAACTTGTGTATAAGAAAGCCTGAATTTTGTATGGAGAGAAATAACGTAGATGCTGCAAATAAATTTGCATGAAGTTAAGCTGTAAGGGAAGAAAAAAGAAATCAGTATATGCAATATGAAAATACTATACGATTTATATATTTCCAAGTTGCAATGGGCTTGGCCAAGTAAGCACTAGACAAATCCTGTTCTAGTTATTGACTCCTTTATTATTGTTAATAATAATCAAATCTCTGGAAATGAACTGCAAGTTAACATGTTTAAAAACCATGCCGTTTTGAATAAAAATTAATACAAGAATCTTTCGGAAACTTTTCAAACGATTTAATGATCCAAACTAATCCTCTGGTGTAAACAAACCTGCAAAAACGCAACCCAACTCTCCTTTTTAGGAACGTCAAAATAAAAAACATGATACCATTACGCTTGCCAATCAAAATGGACATGTTTTTATTCTATAGTTGGTAAAATGATGGACTAAAGACAGTGGTGGTGCTACGTAAGGGCATACAAGCATTTGCCAAATGGGATTATAATAGGGGTTTTTGGTCGTTCTGGAGGAATCGTCAATTATTTTGGAAGGATCAATAACCTTTTTGGAGGCATAATAAATGTTTTTGGATGGATCATTTAATACCTACACAAATTTTAAAGGCTAGCACCGCATTCTGATAGGGGGTGTAGGAAGGAATGTAGGTGACAATGCATTTCTAAGGGTAATTTTTAGGCGGACGGTTTTAGGTGATCACAGAATTTCGGTGGTTATTAAATTTCGGTCATGAGAAGTTTTAAGCGCTCAAATGTTTTGATGGAATGACTTTAGGTGCTTATGTTTTAGGTAAAATAAATTTAGAGGAACATTTTTAAGGGAGCAATTGTGTATATATTTTAATAATCAGTCATTGAAAATTCGTTCAATTTGATTACATTGAAAAGAAATGTCGTGAAATCAGCTTTAGAGTTTAGAATGGATATGAATTCTGTAGACAAGAATTCTTTCTAGTAGGTATTCCTCCCCCGCGTCCGATCCCTCGTCGCCGTCCATGACCTACTCCTCGTCCATTTTTCAGTGGAGCGGAACTGTATTGTGGAGCAAAGGCTGTAACAATTACTTAAGTAGGTTGATCCTCCTGCAAAACAATGTCATGATGAGCCATCCTTACTCTCTTTCAATTTTGTGGTTGTTCATGGTCCTATTTTCATGATTCTCTTCATCGCTAGAGTCGGAATCAGTTGGCATGTTGTTTAAAATGGGAACACCTGAATTACTAGGACATTGTCTATATATACGTCGATTTGTCACATTTGGAGCTATACCTTCCAAGAATGCTTCTAGTCTATTAGGTTGATAATTTTAAACTAGAAAATGATAACTCGCCTATTAAATGGCCAAGTTATATTTGGTGGGGTTATGAAATGAGCTACGATTGATGGGATTGCTGATTAAGAATTTGAATAATTTCTGTCATTTGAATAATATGTATCGAAGTTACATATGCAAATGCCTTACGACTGTTCATGCAGCCTGTCTCCTGTATGCTTATGACTATGTATTCTTGTACATTTCATTTGATGATATTTTATGCTATCACGTCAGACCTATTTCTACTCTCTTAGAATAAACTCCTACCTTGTGACGAAAGCAAAGATTCCTACGCTCTACCTAGAGTCTTATAGCACATACACTACAATTTCATTCATATGCTGATAAGAAAATGAATCCTTTGCGTGCATTTGAGCATTTACTAAAAATTATGAGTTTATTTAAAGCACCTAAAGCATCTACCTATATAATATACACACCTAAATACTTATAGTATTGCATATAAGAAAACACCTAAAATACGGCCACCGAAATTTATTTAACCACCTAAAACATGGCCACCGAAATCCATTTTGCCCACCTAAAACAATTCCATGGACATCCAAAATGTGGACATATATTCCGTATAAAACCGTGTCTCCGACATTCCTTCCGGCTCCCCTGATAGGTTGCGCAGCTACACAAGCTGGAAGACTCCTTACAATCGGACTCCTCTGCAACCATTACAGCTTGTACTGACTCTTTATCATCATTAAAATGAGGAAAGTTGTCATCCTTCTCAAATTCATCGTCGTCCATGTCACTGGCAGATTGAATTGAAGTGCTTGTGGAGTCGGAATCGAGCAGATGTAGGTTACTCTAGAATTAAGCTGCAATGCTTGCCGACTTGGATTCGGACAATGAATTAAATCCTAACCAATAAAAGTCAACATTTATTGCAATAAGCGTCTTGAATTTGGGTGTTCTTATATCTTATAGAGGGATCTGTGATTAATGTGAGGAAACTTTGCAAACGTTTGTGACCGTTTTTTCGTACGATTACATGCAAATAAATAAACCCGCAATGCAGAATGTAATGTATTTTAGAATCCTGTTACCATTTGCAAATTATTGGTCAAAATGGACCACAAAACATCAGCCGCATGCATATGTTAAGATTTTGAAGTTTCGAAATCGTAACGGTCAACGGTAAATTTTGAAATTTAATCAGTTTTTGAAAGTTTTGAAAATTGAAAATTTTGAAATTTAGTCAGTTTAGTCAGGAAATTGTGAAGTTGCCCGTTTGTCAAAGACTACGTTTGCCGAAAACAGAATGTCAAAATTTAACTCCGTTCAAAGGTTTTGCTCAAATAACTGTTTTTGTGAAGAAGATTCCAGGTTCGAATCTTGGCAGGGTCGCCACGTATAAAATGTTGATGCTGATCTAAGAGAAGATACAGAATTCTACTGCTACCACAACCATGCCTTCCATTCCCGAATTCCCAAAATGGCGTCTGTATAAAAACACAACTCCCGAAGATGCTAAAGAATAATGGACAAGAAGTAGACGAGACCCTCTTTCTTTGCTCTCTTCAAACAGAATGCCGATTTATTCCCATTTTCTCTGACTACACTAAAATCATGTTCATATACATTCATATATAACGTATCTGTATATTCTTTATATCTATAGTTATGAGTATGTGTATAGCAATGTACCGTGAAAAGTACATAGCACCACACGAAAGTAGGTATTGTAGCTTCGCTCCATACTTATACCCTGCAAAAGTGGCCGTTACTCGTAGACCGTTAAAGTAATTCAAAATTGGAAAACGGCGTCTTCATTTTAATAAAAAATAGACCCTAGATGCATGCATATGCTGCTTTAAAAAAATTTGAAATCGTAACAGTTTGTTACGGTAAATTATGACCGTTTCATCAGATTTCATCTAAGCCATTTGCATTGGGAACCCATTGCAAAAGTTGAAAACTGCGCTCAGGAGGGCAGTGACAGACTGACAGACAGACAGACACCACTAACGATCCTAGTAACTTGCTAAATTGCAAGTTAATAACGATTGTCAGTTGTATGTATTTGTAAAAAGTTTATTACATCTTTCGCCAATTCAAAACTATTTTATTGTTCAGATTATCAGAAAATCTTTGATGTCTTTTCAGATAAGTCGTTTGTAATGTATGCAAAGCCCTGCCTATAGTGAACAAATACAAAAGTAATACAAAGAGTTGAAATCGCAATGAACGACAAACTGATCAACATAAAATTGGATACGCTAAACGCTAAACGCTAGATTAAAAATGCTGGATGTATAGGACATGTACCTATGAATTTCGTTTTCTTCCATTGCATATAAATGCCAATCTTATTGAATTTAAAGCATGTGTCTTTAAACAGGGATTATTATTTTAAACAATACCTCCCCTATTTTGGGTTATGCAAAACCTAGTCGGATGTTGCATGAATGTCATTTAAATAAGGAAAAATATATTGCTAATGATTTTAACACAAACAGTCCTACTAAATCCGAAAGGTCTTTGCTCTTGCTGTACGTATGAAGATTTTTTCTTTAGAAAAATATCAGCCATTAAAAATGGAAGTGTTCTTACCATGATTCGTACCACAAGGCAAGAATTTAGATAGGGTGCAATTTTTAAAATGTATGTATTTAATAACAAAACGAATTTACTACGCTTTTGACAAAAGCTTCTATTACTTACCAATTACTTTTAAGCCATTTGGATTTGACTCGTAGCTTCCAATATCACGACTTTTAAAAACGTTGCAAATTCGTTTATATATAAAAAAAGGCGTAAGTCCTTATCAATCTTAGAACAGAAGCAATCAGAATTGCAGTCAAAAAATAATATGCTGTATCAAGTAGCCCGCAAGTATTCCCTTTAGCTCCTTCTACCACAGGTAAATTGAAGCCTGCTACCAGAACTCCTACGACCGCGTTGACACGTAGGCAAGCACAAGTAGGCAAACAGTAAACTGTGGACGCTTGTCCAGCCAAAAAGTTCGACATCAAATCAAGATTATCAAAACTATCTTTCAGATTCTAAAGAATTTGCAGGTTCGAAGTTTTCGTCGAGATTTCTTTTGCATGCTTAAAACGGGCATGATTGCTTTCGTCGTAGAAGGCTATGAAATCATGTTAGTTTACGCATTGAGATTTTCAGTTAATCAGCAGATCATTTCGACATTTTCGAAAAGCAAAATTAAAATTACATGCAGTATTATCAAAACAAAATTAAATTATTTCAAGCAGTAAGTCATTGTGCAAAATGGCGTAAATCTTTTGTGTTAAATCTGTGCTAATGTGCAGCAATATTCCTTCGGCATATAAATAATTACAATAAAAGCTCGACACTTCTACAATGATATTCTACCCTAAATAATGGCTGGCAGAATTGTAAGTTTTTAGGGATAACATGCACAATGTCCCAAAAAGTTTAATATTCCAAGCGTCTAGAAGGCCAAGCATGTGAAAAAAGCAAAATTAAAATTCATATGGATGATGATTGTGATGGAACAAAGGGTGAGGTATGTACCATTTGTGTTGCCTGCACGAGTAAAACCTTCGAATTTTGAGTTACTCCTTGTGCCACAGATAAGTTCGTTTCACTGTATTGGAGGTCGAAACTATTTTGCCACAAAAAATTAGGTGATGAGATGCTGATTTTGGGGATGATTGAATGGTTGAATAAACCAAGCCGTACCCGAGTTCCTATTTTTTAATATTTAACAAATATCTAAAAAAGAGAGTTTTATTATTTTCGAAATAATAAAATACACAAAAAGAAATCATTTACAACAAAATGCAATCCCCACTTTGCCCTCTCTCCTTGCCCAAAACTAGACCAGAACTAATACATAAATCTTTCTCCCTTCCCTACCTGATTCCACACACACACATGCTTTGTAGGTGAGAAGTACACGTAGAAGCACGGTAGAGAAAACAAACACAAGCTGGAGTTGTGTGCTGAACTATCTTAGAAGGAGCTGTGAGCTCCCTTCCACTACTTTACAATTTAGACAAAATGTGGTGGGGCATTTCTGTGACAATTAGTATCGTGCGCACAGCGTCATCTATTTAATTCAAATTCTCGAAACAGCTACTATTTACAGCCTAGTAATAAGTGAGGTTTTACCAACAAATAACACTGTTATCTCGAATAGTCGGTTGCCATTTCTTGTATTTTTACTGGCTTTTATATAAATAGAATTGCTTTTACTGGAACAACAGCTAGAAATTGACTACAACGTGGTAGGTTACACGAGATTTTGTGCGAAAGGTTGCGCGTTACCTGAGAAACAGTCAATACGAAGTTAATTTTTGCCTAGATAGATAGATTTGGGATGGATTTATGGAACATCTCTTAATTTGTTTCATGTATATTTTTCTATTGATAGTTCATTACAATTACTGTATAAATACTCATCTGATGTAGTCTTATATATAAAGTACAAATCCTTTGCAGCTTTTCTATGCTAGGTAACTGTGTTACTTCTACTTTAAGACAGGTTGTTTGTATCAAGGGGCTGTTTAACAAGAACGTAACGCCTTAAAGTATGGGGATTATGAGCAAAGCCTGAAAGCCCGTCTTAAAAGGTTACCCCGTATTGATGTGACATAGAGGGAAGGGGGGTCGAAGAAAGCCAAAATTAGGCGTTACGTTCTTGTTGAACAGCCCCTTAATACTAAATACGCATTAAGTGAACAAATCCATACCCAACCAACATATTTCAAGAATATTTGATTTGCCAAATGACAATTTGCATCCTGCTACAGTTTTGCGGATAAAAACAAGGAACTAACTCAGATAAAAGGCTTTATTTCCTACCCAACAAAATAAAGTCAACAAATCGATCCAATGCAAATTCTTCAAATTTGAGTGGGGTACTTTTCTCGATGAAGTTGCTCATACCAAATGAAATCCTTAGTGGAGGATAGGACCTAACAACCCTCACAACATCCTTATCCATTATTAAATGATTTTGGGAATTGGCCAATTCAAGAGCTGAGGTAGAACAAGAAAATACACATGCCGCTCTCCCAAAAATACCCAAAACGATAGTGAACCCGATTACCCACACAATAGCCATAAAACCTGTTGTCATAATTGGCATATATTCTTCTGAAGACGCTGCCTGCTTAAAGAGAACAAATAAACAAAACGTTTGAGAAATGCTGCATGTTGCCAGATGAACAAAAAGAATTTTACAGTGAGGCTCATTAAAGAGCTTGTTGAGCAGTTGCAACTTCCTATACAGCTTTCTGTCAAATCTGGCTGGTAATGAGCATACTCGTTGGAACACATTCAAAATGGAAATTTGACTGGATGCCCCAACCATTATATTCATTGCGCCTAGTACTCCTCCTGTGGTTATTCCCTTCCAGACAAAGTAGTTGATTGCAAACTGAACCATAAAATTAACAACTATTGCAATTATGTTATGGAAACAGACTGAATTTGTTGAAACCGTCCATCCACAACAAATTGGATTGATGGTCTGCAAAAGATTTGGTGGAGAGCAAGGTATTACAGCCGAAGCGAAGGCAGACAGCCAGGGTAGAATTCGATTAAATCCTAAAAGCAATTTACAAAGAAACTGGTCCATGCGGAATATTAGCTGGTCAGTATCAAGCAATAGCCCTAAAACACGAAAGAAAACTTATTAACAATTCAAAACCAAACCAGTTTTATTATTATTTACCTCTTCGCTCCAAGTGCATTTCAGTCACTAGCAGATTTGTAAAGAATCCAGCAAGCTGTTTTAAATTTTTACAGGATAGTAAAAATACCCAGGCGGACACGATCAACCCTAATGTACTAATTCCTTGAATGCAAGTGTTTCCCATATTTTCGTGATTCTTAAGTGACGTTACTAATCCATAAATGTTAAGTAGGATTAGTAGTAAGGTGAATGTCATGTACACGTGAAACTTTTTCTTGTTTATTTGAGCCGTTATTTGATTCTTGTCCGCCCTCAGTTTGAGGCCTACTCCAGATATCTGGTAGGAGAATTCGTAAACGGTAAGGAAACTTCCAAGCACACCTTGTGTTCGTAACATTTTTGAGAGATATTTTAATATATTAATACGAATAATGTCTAGAAGAGCATATGTTGTTGAAGGCCCGAGAAGATGATTCCAGCTAAGGACAAACTACTTCTGTGTGGTATAGAAGTTAAATTTGAAGTGAAACAAGGAGTTAATTTTGTTGTTATTTCTGGGATTTTGTTTCTTAGCAACTATTTCAGCAAATATAAAGGTTTATAGTAAGGCATTTGATATTTTAGGCAATTAAGATAACATCTAATGACACAACCTAAGTCTTGTTTACGAAATTGCATCCCTGTCAATATAGAAATACGCGACAACTGCTCCTTTTGAAAGTAATAATCTTTTAAATATCGACGAATCTTTCGACGTAAAATACATACGGAATGACTCATTAATTGAATTTCACTAAAATCATTGGATATGCTCGTAGCTTTTAAACCAATATCATGCTTGAAACAAGTTTAAGGTATGTTTGCTTTTCCTAAGGACAAAAGGTGACTTACTTCTTGTTTTCAAAATAAGTTGTTATCACCCTTGGTATTTGAAAATAAGTCATTAAAATTGCAAAGTTAAAGATGATTGTGTTTAATTACTATCCACGGGTTGGGGTCCGTTTGTTTAAAAACCATTAGTCAGAAACGTAATTTGTGTTGGTGAGTGTCAGGGTGATATTCAGAGAAATATGAAAACTTAACAAAGGCTTTTAGAACTGCTAAGGTTTACCTTACTGTATGATGTTAGTTATTAAAAATACCACGGAATAATGTATACCTATGGATATTAATGTCAGGGAATGACGATTGCCTTATTTTACCATTCCTGTTAAAAGTTTACTTTGGTCATCCACACGACAGAAAAAAGTACTTTAGAATGCTTACATGTATTTTTTAAGTTCGTATAGCCATCTATGTATATGAACCAACTTGTGTTTTCAGCATTTTAATGCTCTTACGTGTGCTTTCCTCCTCTGGTTTAATTTACTTTTTAGATGCAAAATCAAGAATCGAAAATAATCGGCTTAGTTCTAAAGAAAAACGTAATGAATTGATATTGTATATTTGAATATTAAAATTTACTATGAATCTTCGATTTACTATGTATGAATGAATCCATGAGTCTTCTGATTGGCAACAGGAGTTTTCAATGGGCAATTCTAATTTCCGTCTACACCGCACAAAAGTCCTTTGAGTACTATCTAGCATACATTTCTTTCGAACGTTACAAAACATGTTCCTTTTCTATTTACTTTTTACTATTTACTATTGCAATGATTGGAAGGAAAACGAATATCACTTTACAAATCTCGGTTTAAGCAGCAGCATGTTATACCTACATCACACGTGGTTTCCTCCTGTAAAGCAAGCCAAAAAGTAGGCTGTTTACTTTTCAGTGAGGACCAAGAGTCTGCATATTAGCTGGTCAACTTTTGATGGAACCACGGTGTCAGGAGTAATCGAGCCTATAGAAGAAATTATCGTTATTCCCGTCACAAATTGGCTTTTATGCAAATTGGCAAATATTGCCTTTCTCCTGCAATCCTGATTCCAACTCCAAAATTTAATTGATTCTTACCTGCTTCCTTGTTCGATTTTATTGCAAAGGTATTGTTTACAATTGAAATTTTTTCCAAAGCCTTCATAGTAAATTATTAGTTCTAAGCACTACGAAAAGGTTAAGAAATGAGTAAACATTAAATAAAAGAAAACTGGTTATAACTTCAATTTCTAATAAACAATTTTGCAATCTTACAATTTAAATTAAATACTGTGAACTGTAGAAGTTGGTATTTTTATTTGAACAATAATATTGCGCATTTATAAGAAATTTAAAAAAGGCTGGCCTTCACGTTTATATTTAAGAGAGTGAATAAGATTACTCCAGGTATAAACTAAATTACTAACAACAACAAAATACTAAATACAATTGGGGGACCCAGTAAAGATTG
This sequence comes from Orchesellides sinensis, assembly GCA_027744375.1. Classification (NCBI taxonomy): domain Eukaryota; kingdom Metazoa; phylum Arthropoda; class Collembola; order Entomobryomorpha; family Orchesellidae; genus Orchesellides; species Orchesellides sinensis. The sequence continues at coordinate 15,005 of JAHZNG010003268.1, forward strand.
TGCATTGTGAGAACTGACGTTGTTTGAAAAACTTTCAAACGGTTTGTGTATCTGAATTTGTTCATACGTTAGAACAAAATATGTGTTTGGGGAATAAAAAGTGCCAATAAACAAAAGCGACAAATTTATTTACGGCAAATTCTGAATGCAATGGCTATCTTTACTGCAAAACACTTCTGACTAGTTTATACCTAAATTAGCTGCTAGAAAGCTACCCCACTACCTCTGATATTCAATCTTGATTAGTTTAATGTTTTTACCCCTTTTCTAGCAGTATTAAATCTATAAGACGATTAAGAGCAAAGTCTTCGAACTTCAGTGATGTCCGCTTCTCAATAAAGTTACTCAGCCCGAACGCAATTTTAAGAGGAGGAAAAGAACAGACAAATTTCCTATAACGCTTGCTTTTCATATTAGTCATACATCCCTTAGCTTCATTTAGGACCTGCAGTGATCTAACGTGTATTTTTCCAGCTCGACCGTATATGCAAAGTATGATTAGTGAAGAATCAACAACAAGTAAGGCAATCCAGGTTGTAAGCAGGATAGGAACGGAGGTTGAGACGTCATCAGAAATATTTGTAAACTGCTTGAGAAGAACATATGAGAAACAAGTTTGAACCATTGTACTCCCAGCCAACATGATGGACAAATTACCAAGTTGAGATTCATTAAACAGTTTATTTAGAAGCTGGAGCTTTCTGTACAATTGTAAATGACATTTATATCCACTTCCAGTTGGGCAGGCTCTATAAATCATACAGTTTCCAACGTTATAATGAAAGTCGATATCAATGTTAGCAAAACAAAATATTTTAACGATGAAATGTGACCAGAATTCCGGTTTGCCATATAAATCCACCAAAGAGATGAAAACATACAACAAATCCAGTTCCTATCAACCCTTTCCATATTACCCCATGGATCACGGCCATTAGCAAGAATTCGGTTGTTTTTATGCCTATTTGTATGACAACTTCTTCGTTGTTGTACTGCTCTATGTGTCTGTATCTCTGGAACAGTTTGGATTTAATAAATATAGCATATTTGGAGGTGAGCACGTTATTACACCACATACAATTCCAAGTACTAACGGCGTGTACTTATCGGTGAGAAAGAGCAGCCTGCAAATAATCATGTCCAATCTGGATAGACTGACATCCTCAGGTGTTCCATATTCAGTTTCCAGTTTGAGTAGCCCATTGAAGAATCCAGCATTTGCAATCGCATTTGTGGAGACAAACCTTGTGTACCATGAGCAATCAAATATAATAACGAGATTTACAGCAATAATACATTTGCTACCAATACTATTGTCGGGTGTGTATTTTAGGGTGTACTAATTAACCATGAACAAACATGTAAACGCGGAAATCGAAATTAGAAAATCTTTCATGTCCTGTTGTACTTTCACCTGTTGCTTTTTGGAATCCCATTTTAGTTGCTGTCTACCGGATTTCGAGAATAATCCGTATATATCAATGAAATTTACTAGAGACTTGCGTCCTTGTAGATTAAGCATTTTGGCTTGCTCTTATTTTCTGTAAAGAATTGTTGAATGTGGAGTTAAGTTAACATAAGACTGAAGACCGAAAATGATCCATTGTTGAGACAAAGTCTTTCCTTGTAGAAATTTCGATGACGGAAAACAGCAAATATATATATAAAGTAACTCATTAATATATGACAAAATCGACAGGTAAAGCAAACCGCTATTTGTTTAAATTTTGATATACTAATTTTGTTTGTTTTTCAGGTGTATTAAATCAGCCAGGCAAACTGTTGGAATAAAATGGGTGTCTTGTTTTCCATTACAGAGCTTAATTGAAATGTGATTTGAAGGTTTGAAGGGAAGGACAGAAGCTAAAGAACTTTGCACAAGGTTTGTTCTAGATACCATGTTATTTCCTTGTATAGGCTGCAGTATTTTCTTAATAGGCGATGGATGCAAATCTAGAGAAATTCAGTATTACAACTGTCATCCACATGTCAGTGGGAGGAACTAGAATTTTGACATGAATGCAAGAAAACTCCTGTTATAAAGTATAATCAAATTTTGACAAGCTGGTCATAATGTCTACTCTGGTTACACTAATTTGGAAAATTTAAATGGTAATCTTAAAATAATTTTTTTAGGGCTATCTTAAAATGTAATAAACAAGTGTTAAAACACAAGTAAACAAGTACTTAGTTATTTAATTAGTTTTGAAAAGTTAAATGTTAATGAGATAATTCGACGAACCAATAAGCTTAAATTTGTTCGTTCGCTACTAAAAAATTCCGCCAGTGGTACTGAAAATCATGTATTGTACACTTTTAATGCAATTTAATTTTTATTTGTCGCTTAGACCAACACAACATTTCTGATCTTACTGTATTTGGTAATATTGTTTGGAATCTTTTTTAAATGAAGGTTTACTGATGAGCTGCAATATAAACATGTTGCTTTTATGCGTACTATTCCACACAAACCATATGGATATAGTGTACAGCTTAGAAGGAACCACACTGTTCCTGGTGCTATTACCCCTAAAGATTGAAAATTTGAGTGTTAAAGAAAAATTGTAAAACGATGTACATTTGTCCAAAATTCTAATGCCAAAAGTCCATTGAAATATCTAGGACATTCTGTAGGTTAAGAGAAATCGAACAAAAAAATGCAAAAGCAACCGGAGAGGATTACTATATTGAAAAAGATCATGCAGGCTTTCCCAAGGTCAACCCCTTTGGCTTAGTTAAAGCTGTACTAGTTTATGAGAAAGTATAAGAGCAAAATTGTATATCCAAACGAGGAAAGATTTGGCGTTACTGCTGATATCCACTCGTTGCTTGTGACAACAAGACTACCCAAGTATAAAATAAATGTTCTTTGTCAATAAAAATTTGAATATTTTATAATATAGAGTCTCTTGTTTATGAAGTATTTCTAATTATAAGTAAATGCAAGGTTACTGCCAGGTAAATTTGATAAGCGCTGAATTCTACGTTGAAAGGAACGAAGGCAATTATAATTACGTACAAACAATCCAGGCATTAAAAACTTACTAAGATTGAAAATATTTGTATATTTTATTTTATTTCATTGGTATGTTTTGAAGTATTTTCTAAATTTATACATATTACTTTAATTTACAGGCACGAAAAGGCTAGTTGACATGTGTGTCGGCATAAAATTTAAAATATATAACTATAAACTGGCGATTAAAATATATCCGTAATAAATATATATTTTAAATAAATCCCTAAAATATTTAAGTTAATTATGAAATATAAATTTTTCTAAATGACGAGTAATTAAAGAAGTATATGTACGATTGGTTTTATCATTTATTTGTTTAATTTACATAAATCAACTTAAACTAAGCAATTCGGTGTGTAATTATTAGTCACCTACTCAATCC
>JAHZNG010003269.1:0-10546 GCA_027744375.1 Orchesellides sinensis
AAACTGATACCGGATATTGTTGCCGTGATATGGTCAATGGCTGTCATGTCCCCTATTTCAAGATAGGAATTGTCTGCAGTGCAAGTGGACTGGTTATGAAGAAATAATATGTACTTTGCTCGCGATAAAAGACATTTATAGAGGAGTTTAGGATTCCATGTAGAAAAAGGGAAAATGTCTGTACCAAATGCAAAGCATGCAGAACCAACGATTGCGTTAAACATGCAGAATGTAACCGCTAAACCAGGTGCTTTTGTCTGAAAAATGTTATCATATCATAATTTTGGTATGCATACATAAATAAGACAATTTTTCACTTCTTTTGATAAGTACTTACGCTCCATGGTCTTTTAAGACAGTAATCAGTTTGTCTTTTTCTAAAGAAATCCTGGATTTCAATTAGTCGCTCACTGTACATCCATAACGTTAGCCAAACAATCAAGTGAAAAATGAGATTGCTTAAAGTATTTGAAACACGAAAATATGACACTGGATTCCATCTTTCATGAGGTTTTTGCGGCCATGATTCTCGAAATTCAGCAAGTCTGATAAGAATTGAAGAGATTGAAATGGCAATGCAAATTATCTAAATGGGAAAACATCCATGGTTTAGCGGCAGACATAGCTAATTTACACGATTTCAAAAGTCATTACCTGCTGTGGTAGCCATTTGTGAAGGTAGAATTGTCCAAGTTCACTTTGTTTTATCTTGAATGGAGAAAAGCATAAATAATAGGAAAAGTTGAAAAAAGTAGATAGAACATCAGACGGGCTTCGGGATCCCAAATGATTGCTTTCATCGTCTAGTGCTGCAATTGCTGTGGATGTTGTTGGTACAAATAAAAGCAATACCTTTGAAATATAGTAAGTTGCGGAGCGAAATGATAGCGTCTCAGCAGATGTAGTGGAAATCATATCGTTCGTAGACGAAGACTCTTGGAAAGCTCGACGAGGGCCGATAGTAGAAACTCGAGGCAAGGAATACATGACAGAACAATGCAATATGCTAATTTTTCTAGTAAATCCTGCAGATCTACCTAACTTCTACCCTGATATTAAACACGTGAAATCTTGAAACTTGAAAATGTAACAGGAAGTATAACCCTGGCTAAATAGTAGATGATTGATGAATATTGTTCTCGTGCAAAAGTTATAGGAGAAATTCAAACCCTTTTGCTTTTGAGTTGCATGAAACATTTACAATTGCGCAAGTCTTTGTAATCGTAAAGCATAATTGCTAAACATGAACTTTTCACGTGCCAGATGTAGTAAAACTCAAAAGGGAAAGTAACTTAATGCGTTGCTTTCATAGAAAGGGGGAAAGGTCCACCTTTATAACAGCAATCGAAGAGTGGAGGTAGGTTACACGTGCATGGGTTATGAACCTGTAAATGTTATGTTAATAAACTTACTTACATTGGTGGATTTGATTATGCAATTTTTAGTCCTGTCTGTATTCAAGAAATAGTCATGTAACTTTCATTTGAGCTTGGAATGTATGAATTTTTATATTATCTCTGGACAATTATGTCTAACGACTAACGACATTCTACATTGTACTTTGGACTAAACGCTTTATGTAAACAATCTTATACTGGCGTTTTTAATAATGGTCTCAACTTCTAGAAACGAAGCGTGCAATTCTTAGGTATGCAAGTTCAGCTTTGCATAATCAATCGATATAAATAAGCAAACAAATAGAAATGCTTGCTTGCTTGCAACATAAACTAAATAAAACCGTTTTACAAACAAATTGTTAACTGGATACTGGAATGACATAATATATCATGTCAACAATCAAGTTTGGAGCTTAATACAAGTTTATCGAGTTTTTACGTACTTTTTTACTTTGTGGGCAGCAGATTCTTAGTAATACACGTGAAATGCTTTTTCACACTATGATTTACAATAAGTAAAGTAGGCCAAAGGCCATGACTATATTAGGTATATATTACATACATATATATATCCAGCGAGCAGCAAATTAAGGGATATCGATGTCAGGATAAGTATCTTTCTTTGTTTTCCAATAGGCAAAGAGAGAAAATGCGGACTTGATTGGGCAAATAGCAACCCTGAAGGAGCATTATGACACTCGGCAAAAAGTAAATGCAGGTTTCTTAATTAAATAATTGTTGGTTTGTTTGTGGATAATGCAGCAACTAATATATACGCATTTGAAAGGAACTTACGGAAACACTGGAAGAACTAAACGATGGATTGATAAAGACAAAGCTGGAGTTGTCAGAGCTCAGAATGAAATATGCCCAAGATAGAGAAAAGACTTATGGGGACATGCAAAAACTTGCAACTAGCTTAGTAGAGAGTCGTCAGCAAATGAAAAATGCTAAAGAGCTGGAACTAGAACTCCGTGTGCTGATACAAGACTACGATGAAAAATTTGGACAACTCCAGAAAGCTTTAGAGGAAACCAACGGTGCTTACAATGTTTTTAAAGGAGACATGGACAAGGTTAAATTTTAGGACTTTAAACTAAAAATTACAGCGGAAATAATGGCTATTTATGCTTAAAAACTTAAAGATAATAATATATTTGTTTAATTTAACCATTTGTTTAGGTTGCGGTTCGAGCAAAGGAACTGGAGGCAGAGACATTTACATGGCAAAAGAAATGGGATGACAGCAACGAAGAGCTTGGTCAACTTACAAAGAATCATGAAGTGTTGCAGACAAACTTGTGCCAAGTTCATGAAAAGCTTATAAAAATTACGAACTTATACCGTGTTTTGGAGAAAGAACGTTATGAAATGATGACAAAGTTAGGTCGTCCAGAACAGGCATTGGCAAAGAGTGCGCAAGAACTTTTACCTGACCACATTGCAAAAACACTGTAAAACACATGACTCAATTCTTTCTATTCGGTGCTTCTCATTATAACTTTTGACCTAATTCACACGGTAAATTATACAAAAAATTATCTATCACTTAACAATTTGATATACAGTAACAAATAATTTATTATAATGTTTCTTCGATCAAATAATCGCATAATTCGAATGAACTGTTAATTACATAAATATTTACTATCATAAAATAATACAATTCACTGCAAGACTAGTCAGACTTCTAGTTTATCTTGGGAGACAATAAAATTTAACTAATTCTTCAGATAATTTACGATGGGTGATTTGAATTCGGGCTATTTTCATTAATTTGCATAAGTAGTGTTTCCACCTGTAAGCAATTTGTAATAAAATTTATAGACTGTCATTTTATATTTTCAAAACATTGTCTATGAGAAAAGTTTAAAAAATTGCTGGCGGTACCTTTTTCTTTAATTTCTCTTTAGCTTCCGGTGGGGCGAATTGCTGAAATGAAGGATTTTCGTACTGCTGTTTTAATTTCATCAGTTTCAATTTTAATTTTTCAATCTTAGACTCAGCTGAAGATTTATAGGATGTATCCAGCTATAAAATTGATTAAAGAAATGTAATGAATGATGATTACAAACGAACTGACTCGGATATTATTTAATAAAATATATCCCATTTACCAAAGGAATATGAATTCTGCATATAGATCCTCCCACATCAACTAAAAATGATCCAAACAATGCTCTTTCAGCACTTGGATACTTCCCAAAAGTAATTTCAGACCCCGACAACTTGCTTATAGAAGTATCCAGCTTTTGAAGATAGCTTTCTATTGTTTTATCCGCTTCTATGTAAACCTTAGGCACACCTTTTGATGACCAACCACTACGTCTTTTTACTGATCTTATTTCACGGGTAACTTGTACTGCTTTAGCCATGGCTTCAATTAATTCTGGATTACTGAACTGCACTAAATTTTTAGATGTCGGAAACTCCTGCTCCAGTAGGGTAGATGATGTACTGTCTTTTAAATAGAACCAAATCTCTTCCGTCACAAAAGGAATTAAAGGATGAGCTAGTTTCATTCCCGTCTCAAAGACGTATTGCATGACTACTATGTTTTTCGTGACATCTGATCCCGTCTTTAGATCTCCTTTCACTAGCTCCTGTTTGCAACAATTAAGTTTCAAAATTTCAAGGATATCAAGTCTTGAGCTATTCAATTCTAATTACAATTTCTTATTTCTTACGATATAAATGTCACAAAGCTCCTGATAGAAGAATTTTCTTATGGCCTCTGAGTAAAGATGAAACTTGGCCTGATTAAGTGCTGTTTCACAACTCTTGTTGAATTCATACAAGCATGCAAGTATCCATTTACTTGCTAATTCATCCCCTACACCATTTACAATAGTGGCTTCATTTTCTGATTGCTCGGAGTTAGCATGAAGCTTCAAAAATCTCAGTGCCTGCCACAGTTTGTTAGTAAATCTCTTGCAACTGTCTAAATACTTTAAGTCCAGAGTGATTTCTTGATCTGGTAAACATATTATAGCAACATATTATACCAGTCATTAAAAACTCAAAATGCTAATTGCTTATATAAGTAATTACCAAATATATTTTGTGACATCAGAGTAAGTCTAAGTGCATCACTTCCGCATTTTGAAAAGCCTTCAGAATGGTTTTGTTTAAGGGATACTTTTCGTAGTGAATATTCATTTTCGTCCAATTCTCCAGTTGCAAAAGATGTTTCAGCTTCTTGTAAAAGTTTCTACGAACAATCAAACTGATAAATGGTCTGCAACAATTTCTGAATTCTATCTTGGATCTCAATAAATTTTTCAATTTTAAAATGCGCTTATATTAAGTACCTCATACGAAATCCCGTTGACAATGTGGGCCATTCCGGAATGGATACCGGTTAACAAGAGCGAGTGTTATTATCGTCATCCTCCACACCCAAAATAGAAGAATGTCATGGCCGGTTTCCATCAGGGTTATTTCTTTAATATCCTATCAAAAACTCTTGGTAAGTTATGATTTGTGACTAACATTTAATTGTAATCTCGATGAGTGCACATAAAATTAAAAATACCTCTGAATCAGGCCAACCAGATACAGATAACGGTATTAGAGCAGAACTAAACCACGTGTCTAAAACATCAGTGTCCTGAACAATCTTTCCCAAATCTGTTATACTTAGTCCTAAAGCATTCTCTAACTTTTGAACTGCCGACTGAGGAATACAAATTTCAAGTTTACAACATAGCTATAATGATCTTTCAAAACAAAGGGCCATAAACAATACAACAATAAAAATTGTTTAAAAAAAGTTTGATTAAATAAAAAACCTGAATATCTCTCGCTGCAACCCACTTCTCGGGATGATCTTCGTGATAAAATGCTGGTATTTCATGACCCCACTGAATTTGGCGAGAGAGGCACCAGTCTCTGTCATGATAGGATATCGTCAGCATGTTCATAACTATCGTCAATTATTTAACTAATAACAAGACAAAATACTAACGCTTGCTTACTGCGAATCGGAAAGTTTATGGATAAGAGTACGAGCGTGGTTTTCCGGAGCTATCAAATACGAATTGTCATTTATTGACTCAATGAGTTTTCGACTNGCTTGCTTACTGCGAATCGGAAAGTTTATGGATAAGAGTACGAGCGTGGTTTTCCGGAGCTATCAAATACGAATTGTCATTTATTGACTCAATGAGTTTTCGACTAAGATGCTGTGTCTGAAGGAACCAATGAGGTACTACTACTGGTTCTATTACATCACCACTGCGGCTGCATATACCAATAGATCCAGAGTAAGCTTTTTCATCCAGTATTGCATTTTTTGTCTCCAACAGTTCAAGAACTTTTTTTCGAGCATAAAATCGAGGGACTCCCTGAAACAAAATATTGCATGTACTAACTCGTGCAATGAGTATTTGAATGAGTTCAGCTTGGTTTTTTACAAATAAATGCACGTAGTTGGTAAATTAGCGAAAGTATAATTCAACTCCCTCAGCAGTTTACCTGGAATTCGCCACAACTTTCATTTAATAGACCATCTGCTGTAAAAATATTAACAGCACCCAAATCTTGGGATGTCCCGATTGCAAAATCAAGTTTATCATGTCCTGGAGTTATTTTGACCACGCCTAAATCAGAACCACAACAAGGAGTTGAATGAAATATCAAAAGCGAAATGCTTTATAACTAATCGATCACTAATCAACTTACCGGTGCCAAAATCAAGTTTAACACGTACATCCCCTACGATTGGTATAACATTTCCATTCACAGGATTGATTACTCTTTTACCAATAAGAGAAGCATAGCGACAGTCTTCTGGATTAACCGCCAAAGCGACGTCTCCAAACATCGTTTCCGGCCTTGATGTGGCAACAGCGACTTTTTCATCTATCTTAAAAATTAATTATTATTAAAAGCGATTTAAAGAATTTTAAGAGTAAGAGTTAGTCCATTCAACAGCTTGTAAAAGAAATAATTTCATACCGGAGTCGAGAAAGGAGTACGCAACATAATACAACACCCCAAACTCGACTGGAAGCTCATAATTTGGAACACGTAATGAGATCCTCTTCTCAAACTTCAAATCATCTACTTCAATATCAGCAACTGTCGTTTTCAATGCACAAGACCAATTCACAATACCATCCCCTCTTTTTATTAGTCCACTCTCGAAAAGTTGTATAAATGCTTCCTTTACAACAGAGGAATGTTTCTGCAAATCAAACACACGTCATGATTATCATTATTATTGGCCATTAATTTCCATAATTTTCCCTAAGCCAAAAAAAACTACGCAGTACAAACTTACCTTATCAAGAGTATAATATAACTTATCCCATTTTAAAATAGCTCCAGTAGCTTCTAACTGCTTCTTAATAGTGTCTAAACTACTATCCGCAAAGTCTTTCAGATTATCTTTTACATCCAAAGACCCTGACCCCTTCTTTGACATTTTCCTATTGACTACAGACTGCGTTGCAATACCAGCATGATCAAACCCCGGAATCCACTCCACATCAAGCCCATTCATCAGTTTCCTAATCAGACGTACAATTAAAATCAAATCAGTCCATACAAATATCAACATTAAAATTCATTGTCCTTCTTCTTACCATCTCGCAATCGTATCTTCTACAGTTAGCGTCAAAAAATGTCCTAAATGAAGCTTTCCAGTTACGTTTGGTGGTGGTAGCAGCATTCGGAATACTGGCGTAGATCTTTTAGTATTTCCTCTGCCATCCATAAACTTTTTCCATTTCTCCAACGCCACATTCTCCGCTACAGAAGGATTATAAACCCTTGGAATTTCTTCAGAATTAGATGATCCAGATGATAAGCAATAGGTTCTCTGAAATCCACCAAAACTTCTACGCCGGTGAAGGAACAGGCAGGGAATTCTCATCTCACTTTGTAATCTCAATTAGACATTAATTTATTTAACCTACAACAATCAAAACAACATATATTCGTTTATAACAATGTTCCCAGTTTATCAAGAAAGAACTCTGGCTACACCCTTACTGACAACTTACAACCCCAACGGTGACAGTAAGCGGAGTCCAGAAAATGCCGGAAGCTGAAAGTTTATACGAAAATATTTTAATTTTTTTAGCGTAAACTGTTAAATTAATCGCTGGCCGCACAATAATTAACTTTTTGTTAAATGTACTGACTAGTTGAACACAATATAAAATATAATATTTACAAAACGAAAATTTCCAAATTGATTTCACTTTTTACAACTTTTTAGTCGCTTCCTTCATGAGCGAATGATACACATGTTTTTTAGATTCAATGTTTTGGTTTAGTTTGTACATAGCATACTATAAAGTAGCTGAATACCCGCCACTGAAATAAATTCTATGGTTTAGCAAACCCCATGTTTGCAGCGTTATTTGTATATTTCAATGGTATTTTACATAAATGAGATCAAGAACAAATTGTGTATTGCGCCAATTCCTATTTCAACCAAGCTCAATTTCATTGAACATCAGTACAAATATTTATTTCCATAACAAACAGAATAGGGTAACAATTAATTGATATCAGTTGTGCCATTTGTAATACTATAAATGGAAATTTGTTCATTGTAATAATCCCTTCAGATTGAGTGATATGACGAGTAGTTAAAAACTTTGATTATGATTACACATTGAAAATGAACGTGGACGCAAGACGCCATATTCACCTCTCAGTATAAATTGCCTTTTGAGCGTGTAACCTTTCCCAGAGCGATTTAAAGGAGGAGACTTAAATTGTCGTTTGGGAAATTAAATTTTCATACTCGTCGACATTTTAGGTGATGTTCATTACAGAAATGGTACTAGAGCCATTGCATTCTCGTTTGTAGGGGCTAAAGCTGGAAATAATGGGGTTGTAGAGCTGGTGGAAGCGTTTCTTTCAGTTACATGCATTCGAGTCTTCAGTGACTGGAAACACTCAGGAGAAATCTGTATAGAAATACAGGAGGTCAATTACATTAAAGATTACGTTTATATTTGTATACATTAAAAATGTTGCAGAATAGTGGTATTTTAAATACACTATGGCTGTGTCTGTCTAATGTGATTTCTCTGAGAGACGGTGCCTTGAAGAATGCATAATGGACTGCGACGTCAGTAAGGGTAATGGCATAGGAATCAGCTTCAATAGTCAATCTCTCCAGTTCTAAAATGAAGTTTAATAGAAATACAAAAGATTAGGCAATTAGGCATTAAACCATTCAAGACTACGCATCAAGCAAATAAAGGGACTTACTTCTTAAATTTTCTAAGCAAGGCTTTCTTCGGATTTCCGTTAGTATGTCTTGCTGACTCTGTATGTCGTACAAGCTGTCCTCGCGTATTCTTTGGCACCAACCCAAAGGTATTCCCGTAAAGATTGGGTCCACAGACTGATTGCTAAATAATTGTGGGAATGCTATTTGAAGCTCTACCAATTCTGTCATGACTTCGAAAATTGTTTCAATGGCTCTCGTCGACTCGGGACCAGCTTGGATTCTAAAGATTTTTATGTTTGGAAAGTAATACGCAATCTTTTGAACAAGGCTGAAGCCTTCAATAGGGTAAGTTAGTTCGACATCGGTTACTGTTGTAAATGTGAAGTCTTTAACTATATTTTGGCTTTGAGGATCGGGATCACTAGATGTCTTCGAGTTTCTTCCATTTCTTAACACAAACTTTTCCAGGTTTGGAAAGGACTTTAAGTATGACAAAGAAGAAGAGTCGCCTCCTTTGATCTCCAGAAATTTTACTTTGTCAAGTTGTGGAAAGTTGAGATGTTCTGCAAATTTATTTTCCAAATCTGCTATTCTTAACTCAGACAATGTTTTAGCTTGATGTGTAAGAAAATCCTCGATTGAAGTTTCATTCAGCTGGGAACCGTAGAAATTCATATGGAGCTTTTTCAATTTCAATTTTTTAAGTCCTCTCAGATGATTCTCTTGTATTTCCATGATCAGTTTTAAATCCGTCACCGTGTCAGACAATTCACTAGCTAGCAAATTTCCAAACTTCAAATTTGCCTGCTTGGCACATTCCCCTTCAAAGTGTTGGGACGGTATGCAGAAATCAAAGTGTTCTAATTGCTTAGCTGACTTGAGAATAGCGTTAAGTAGTAAATACAAGCCTTCCGATTGATTATGTGGATGTTTGGGTAACCACATTCCCAACAAAGGCCGATCTTTAAAATCTTGCATAGTATTCAGGTACACACATTGAAAGGATAAACTCTTCAAGTTAGAAAAACTACAATCTTCAAAATTCATTGACATTAAATTTGTCGAGTAATGCTTTCCAAAGTTCAGCGAAAGACATCTAATGTACGGACCACATATCTTCAAAAACTCATTAAAATTATCCGTATTCTTTTCAATAAAATAGTTCACATCAAATTTGTAGTCGTCAAACGGAACATTCATGGAATTGCGCATGGTATCCACAAACTTGCCCATGCGAAGAGTGTCTCCATATCCAAAAACCATTTTCCTCGCCAATCCTTTCCGCTTCATCCCATCCGTTATGATGTGATACCAAGTTCTGCAAACTTCTCGACATGCCACCACGTTCTTGCTTGTGTAACTCCACTCTAAAAAGTAGAAAATTTTCTTTGCAACCTGTTAAACACAAAAAATAGTAAATTGGCATAAGGATAAATTTTACGCATTGTTTAAATGTTTATAATGTAACTCATATCTACACGTACGTGGTCTATTAGCAATGGGTGAATAGTTGATTCTTCTGATTCTGACTGATTACTCCTGTCGATTGCCACATCCTCATTCTGATGAACATGATGGCACATTCTTTTCGGACTGGAACTGTAATCTTGGCCATAATCATCATCATTCTGAAAAAAGTACATTTTACCAAATCATAAGTTTTTACAGCAACATAAATTTTCCATACAGCGCAACATGACTTGTAACAATTTATTGCAAAAACAAGTTGCAACACTTGGCATTGCATCACTATTTAGTTTTTACTTGATAGTTTTAGATCTCTCCAGCTTACATTTTATATCTTTGATTTAGTACACGCTACTAAGACGAAGCTATCAAAGATCAGCAATCATAAGGAAACTAATTAATTATTAATTTATCCTTACCTCATCATCGCCCTCACCCAGGAAGCCTCCATCCGTTTTATGTTCCATTCTTTAAAGAAGTCTTCCTG
>JAHZNG010003270.1:0-15895 GCA_027744375.1 Orchesellides sinensis
ACGAGGCAATGAAATTAAATGATTTGTGCAGCTACTTAATTATTTTTATCCCGAATATGGCGGAAGTTATTGAGCCCATCACGAGCTTAATTAAAACGAATTTAATTTTCGTTTGGGGAAGAGAGCAGAAGAGTTCCTTAAAATTTTTTAAAAAGATTTTGTCCGAAGACATAATGTTAAAAGGTATCGATTATAATTACCCTTTGTACATAAGAACTTATGCTAGGGACAAAGGAATGGGGGCTGTGTTGTGTCAAAAGATTGGGGGCAGAGAAAGGATGATAGCATAATCAAGCAGAAAATTTAAAGAGGCACAACACCATTGGAGTGCAGTAGAGAAGGAATGTAGAGCTATTTTGGAGCGTTGAAGAAATTTTCTGAATTTTTTGGAGGCGAAAAAATTACGGTTTACACGGTTAACATGGCTTTAACGTATTTGAATAGTAGTCAAGTTAACGAAATGGTCACACGAGATAGAAGGCTGGGATTGTGAAATAAAATTGTACGAGGGTAGAAAGAACATTTTGGCTGATATTTTGTCTCGAATGCCAGTTGAAGACGCTGTTGGAGAGCCTGATCAACTCGATGACGGTGCTGAAGACAGATTTGTTCCTGTATTCGCGTTGACGTGTTTTAGTAATGTCTTGGGTAAAATTAAGGATGAGCAGTCCAAAGACTCAGAAATTCAGTTGATATTACGTAGGTTGAATGAAGTTTCAGGCGCCGAGTTTTCTCAGCAGTACTTAGTAAAAGATGGTGTTTTGTATAAATGCGTTCAACCCTTTGAGGATAAGAATGGTACTACAGAAAAGGCGAGGAGAGAGACGACGGGTCCACAAGAGCATGTAGCGTCAATGTCGGAATCAGTATTAAGTCATAGTGAAAACTTGGTTTCTAATTTGAGTAATGTTGATTCCGGTGCAGCTGTAGGAGCTTAAGTCACGTGCACAGTTGAGAGTTCGGTGCAGGGTTCAACTCAAAGTAATTCTTTTAATGGAAATGACGCTAATAATTGTTGCGAGTCAGAAGACGAAATCGTGGAGACTAAGGTAGAAAATTGTTGGTATTTAATTGTTCCTGTTGTGCCAAACAGTTTGAAAGAAGAGATTATGATGTACTTTTATTCTTCGGTGGAATTCGAACATTTTGGGAGAAAGAGAACTATTGATGCTATCAAGCGTGGATTTTATTGGAGTAAAAGTTGTCAGAATTGTAAAAAATTTAAAGGCAAAAATTTGAAGCGTAAAGGATGAATTGGAGAAGTTTCAGTAGCAAAATCTGTTTTCGAAACGTTGTACATGGATGTTATTGGTCCATATGCGCCAAGTAAATACAAGATTTGTACTTGTTGTTGTTGATCAGCTGAGTAGCTGGATAGAATTATGTGCAATGCTATATGCAA
Organism: Orchesellides sinensis; assembly: GCA_027744375.1. NCBI lineage: Eukaryota > Metazoa > Arthropoda > Collembola > Entomobryomorpha > Orchesellidae > Orchesellides > Orchesellides sinensis. Next base: position 1,403 of record JAHZNG010003270.1, read on the forward strand.
CAGGCAAACGTATTGTTCATTTTCTAGAGGATTTGTTTTTACGGTTTGGATCACCAAAAGCAATTGTAACAGATAATGGTTCTAATTTTACTGGTAAAACGATGAGAAGGTTTTGTGAAGAATGGGGTTTGAAACATGTAGTATTTTCAGCGTACCACCCAGCAATCAACAGGTACGAAAGATCAAATAAAGATGTTGTAAGAATAATAGCAAGTTTTGCAGAAGGCCAGGAAGGAATTTGGGATATTAATTTAAGATATGCCGCGCTTGCACTGCGCAACTCAATTAATGATACAACCGGTGTGTCTCCAGCATTGTTGAACCTAGGGTGTGAAATTCGTTTAACCAATTGATAGGGGCCCTAGTTTGTCAGGAAATTACGTAGCAGATGCGGTACAAATCGCACAAAATACACCAAAAATGTTAAAAGAGCCAATACAGCACGTGAAAAACAGAATTTAACATGTTCAAGGTATTAACAAGCTATACTACGACAAGAACCGTAGAGATTTTGAATTTAAACAGAGCGATTATATCATGGTACGTAACCACCAACGTTCAGATATGTTCGATAAGAAATGGATTGGTCCTTACAGAATTGTTCGAAAGACAAACGATAGCTATTATCTAGGCATGCCAAAACAGTTCGGTCATTAAAGACATGTTGTAGACTTAAAACCATATCACGCACGTGAAAAACCTGCCTAAAGGCCGATTGTGTCATTTAAAAAGTTGATACAAATTGTCATTTAGGTGTTGAGCCCGAAAAAGCAGTTGTTAGAGAGCTAAGACCGCGGAAAGAAATTAGCTATCGCTTAGCTGGTAAATACACGCGTAAAAATTCATAACTTGTAGATGCTTATAGTCAGAGATGTTAAGCGGGTTTAAACGGGCTGGGTATGTTCCCGTTTAAATACGGGTTTTAACTTACGCAACCCACCTGAAGTAAAGTGGGTTTGAACGGGCAAAGTGGGCAAAAACGATTTTTCGTTAAAAATCGCTTTTTTACCTTAAATAAATTAATAATATGTTTGTAAACTTAATATTAAGGTAATTTATAACCAATTCAAGCTATTTAATTGGTAAATTCCTTAAAATCCCAAAAATCAATTTAAATGGGCGCGCCTTGATCAATCACTATTTGCTCTATATATTAGCATATGGTACCCGTTTCTACCCATTAATACCCGTTTTTACCTATAAAACCCATTTAAACCCGTTTAAACCCTTACCCAGTGGGTAATATATTTTTGCCCACGGGTTTTTAACATCTCTGCTTATAGTTGCTGTTTTTTATTTTTTAAATAGTTAAAATGTCTCAGATACGACCAACACCAAGACAAATGCGTTCTATGCAGTAATACAGAGCTCGCTTACACTGCGAAACATTTGGGGGTAGCTCAGCTAGACCTTGATTCATAAGAGAGTAAAGTTTAACTTTCAGGAAGCTCCAGAAACTGCATTTCACCCGTTCGCTGTAAGAGTTTTGTCATATATGCTGACTAAGGATGTTTTCGCGCCGATCGACATCAAAGAAGATAAGGATTTTTGGCATGTGGACACGGAGGAAACGTTTGACGAAATGTACGAAATACTACGGGAGAAAACTACTTTAGCAATATATATTGAGCTCGATAACTCGTGTGATTGATTGATTTGATTTTGTTATAGATGCAATACAATTGCATTATCAGATCTCAGAAATGTTTAGGTTTATTTTTGCAAACAAGGGGGTCCTTAACATAGTATTCAGTCTTTGTGATATTGATTGTTTCAAAAGAGACTTTAACCTTTTTATGTGTAGCGTAGTGGACGTACAGTATGTACACAAGCTGTTTTGCAAAGAGAACAAGGGTAAATTTGCTAGTTTTAAGGATGTTGTCAAATTTCACTTGAAGAAGGATATAAGCAAAGATCATCAGCATTTCCTGATGGAAAATGAAAGAATGGAAAAGTTTTTTGACTTATACTACACGTTACACAATTAAATGGCATCTCATATTCTACTCCACAGAAAAATTCAAGGTGTGAAGTTTATAAGTACTTATAGATTTGAGCATGTTTTAACAGATGTTTTTGATGTATAGATTCAAGAATATAGCAGTTTCGTTCAGCGAGCTTTATTTATCCTGATGCTCTTTGATATGTTTGGACTATATGGTTTGCTAGTTTACATTGGAAGTGTTTCCTTCATATTACTGGTTACATTGTCTGTCAGTCATGCGTAATTTTTTCCTGCTGCTTTCTTGCTATGATGACATTAACGTGTGTGCAGGTGAATTGGTTTTCATAAAATTAGATGAAATGATTTCAGTAGTACTTAGTGTTTAGTGATGATGATTAGTGATGACTAATGATTAGTGTTTTAACTTTGTGATTAAATTTCATAGGATTGGCTCATTGGTACCAATACTAATGTGTATCATTTAATTATGGCCATAGGTTGGATTCCGTTGAAATGTATTGGTTTTGTCGCAGATGTCAGAAGGGAAGAGCAACTGGATTATTGGAATAAATTGAATCATTAAGGTGTTGAATACTTCTTGGATGATTATTCCACTGTTTATGGCCCGTTCGTGCGGCTTTTGGAATATCAGGTAGTTTAATGTTTAGAGATATGGCAACGGAGAGTGGCATAGCATTCTTAAAGAAGGCTGTAGGATCATCATTATTTATCTTTACTGTACTACGGGAAGCCACTACCTACATTTCTCTTCACTATAATTAATATCGCAAAACTATAGAAATATTCCAATACTAGCGAAAGTTGGGGGTTATTATTTGGAATGGTAAATCGAAATCAAACAAGATAAATCTAAACTAATAAAAATGTTCAATTAATGAAATCGAGGATAAACCAAAAACATTTCATGGTTCCTTTACAGGAGTATTCCTTTCTCTTTGTAGCTAGCTTCCACAACCTTCCTTTACGAACAATTTCATGGATTTCATTAATTTTGTCGGTGTAATATTGCACGAGGCAATGGAAAGAGTAAGACCTGATAATAACTTTTGTCAAATATTATCGTGATTTTAAACATACTAAAATATTAATATAACGTATTTTCAGTTTTTTTGCACGTTGGAATTGAACGCTGTTTATTTACTAGTACTTTCTTCCTAACTCCTTTAACAATTGCATCGACATTAGCCAGCTTGCTTTTCTGTACTCAAATCTACGACTTTCTGGATTATAGCCAAACATTTGTATTATGTAAGTTTTTTTAAATTAAAGCCATGTCTTGAACCTTCAACAAGGAGTAGTGCTAGAAGTTACGGGATAAGATCGGAAAATTAATGTGGACATTTAATTGTTGCAGCTCTCAGGTCATGGGACTATCTTGGATTTTACTGCCTCACTGTAGTGGATTCAGCATATGCAAGATATTTCATACAACACCGATACAGTTACGGGGAAAAATATGTGGAGAATTTTAATTGTATGATTCAGCGATACGCTGGTCAGCAGTTGTCACGACCGCCGACCAAAAAAGCTTCTTGAAAAACTCAATTATCTTCCACAAACTGTGAGGAAGATATACATTAATTAAAACTCCCAATATGATATAGTTAACAATGTAAAGATTTTGCGGAATTTTACAAAGGTGATTTGAGGACGCATTAGTTAAAGGCATGTTCATACCAGCAAAAGCAGCTGCAGAGATTAGGTTAATTCTAAAAACAAATGTAAGCTAATAGAAGAGAGTGAATAAAATTCCATGCCATACTTACAACAGATATTTCAGCAGTAATTATTGAAGGTTCAGTTTCAAGAAATCGATCTCGGAAAGAAGTGTCAAAAATTTCATCACCATGACTGAATTTCGTGGTTTCTATAACTTGATCATCCGTCCAAGGTAAGTAATCGTCTAAACTTACCTTATGTGGAGGAAGGACGTTACCAACTTCTATCTGTTCATGATCTCTGCAAGCATTATGAACCTACAAATCAGGTGAATATTAAATGAGTCAGGTACAATCTTTTTTAATAACTGCGTATGCTTCTACATATGGAAACTATACTACATTCATAGATAAAGAGTAGAACTGAATAGAAGGACAGAGAGACAAAATGTCTCAGTATTTTCAGCCCGGAACTGCAAAATAAACATAAGTTATAATGTTATGTTTTCAAGCACCTTAAATGTCAAATTTTCTTGTTTTAGTTGTAAGTATTATGTTAAAATGTAGCTGACAGGTGGAATTTTGCGCTTTTTGGTTTTTGGTTTGGTTTGACGAAGAAACAACCTGATTTGATTTTCAGCCCTTTGCAACGTAGCGGGAAGAAGCGGATATGGTTCACGTTTTATCCTTGTAACCGAACAAGAGGCTTCTAATTTAGCAACACAATATTTACAACATAAATGCGTTGTAGTCCGAAAGTATTGCTTATAAAAAGGATATGTGAATAAAATATCGTACAACCTGAATTCATACAAACGAAAGTCTCGTTGTCGGGGAGCAAGTGGAAGGGATAATGGCATAACGCCACCTATACAAACTAAATTTCTGGGCTACAAATCAGTGCATATTTAGCATTGGTATACGATTATTTCTTTCTGCGAATAATAAAAGCAAGAGAAGCAATGACAGAAGTATTGACTTGTGTCAGGTGAATACGGTCTCTCTTTGAGCAAATTGTGCAGCAAAGATAAAAAATTATTCCATGCTTAGTTTAAAAATTAAATGCGTCTTACCTTCGGAATCAAAAAAACATTTTGGAAATGTTTGTGTGATACAAACCAATCCGGTCAGAATCAATCATAAGTTTATATTCACTGTTAAGGTTGTCTTCTACAAACTTGAGTAGCTCTCTAAGTAAATGCTCTGGCATTAAAATAGAAGACACGTATCTCCCATGGCACTCGGCAAACGCTTCAATATTTGTATAATATATTATTGAAGTATAAAAGAGTGCGGAAAGATCAGTGAACAAAGTTAAAGTTTGGAACAACGAATCATGAACAAGGGCACGGTCATATCTGACGCATCATCGATTACTTTGGAGAATAACGAACGTGATAAACTTTCAAACTCTGCAACACGCAATCTTAGATCTATTATCGCTTTTTCTGGGTCAGCAGCTTGAAAGGTTGTTAGAAAGTTAAAAATTCCATTTTAACCAACAAATGAGTCCTCTATGTAATCAAAAAGGTCATATGCTCCCAGAAATGCAGCTGCGCCAATGATTGGCTTGATAACTTGAGCCTATTTACGAACACGCGTTAGTACTTCTGGGTGTGTAATATTTGATTGAGAATAATTTAATTTCTCTTCCAATTAATGCAATCTACGTACACGAGTATGAACTTTGGAATTTTGAATTCCAAAGTGTCTTATATCTAGCCTGTTTTTCGCCCTTTCAAACCAATCCTTGCCCAAAACTTTCACTTTGTCTTCAGTTGGTAAATCTCGCTCTTTTACCTTTTCAGGAACTGGACGGACAGACTCAATTGGAAGTCTAATGTTTGATAAATCAGCTTGGTCTAACCCAAATCCTGTACAGCCTTTGTTAATTAAAGTCAACAGTGACGCACTACCATCCAAAATGTTGAAGATATGTGAAGTAAGTTCACACGATGTTTTATAAGCTCCATCAGGACACTTGGTGGAACTAGTGGAGCTGAGGACATTTGGCAAATCTCACAACAAATTGGTTAAAAATTTTATATAGTAAACTACAAAAATGTATTATTTGCAATGTTTGCAAATGTTTTTTGTACAACTGAAATTAAGACACCTTTAATTTCCGTTTCAGTATACAAAACAGCTCCGGGAACTTGTTTAACAAAGGCTCCATTTGATAGAATCACTGGCAGTGGATTTTCAGAAAACACACCAGAAACTTAACTCGCTATAGAACGCACATGAACTGATCCTTCTTTGTCTGTAATCGGTGAAAGTTTGTATCCGGACTGATTGGTTTTATAAAAGTTAGACATTTTTGCACCAATCCTATGAATGTATTCTTGTGCCTGAAAACATAGCGACATAAAGCCCAAAAACACTATTTAACTCGACAAAAAGCTACAGGACCCTAAATATATCAAACTTTGGAGCCAAATTGGTTTTTGCTAATAACTTTTTAGTTCTTCCGCTCACAATTTACAGATCCATCTTATAAGATTCATTAGAGTAGAGTAGCTCAGTTTATGTCTTTAAAAGTAATCCTTAGTTAAAAAACTTGGCTCTGCAACAATTTTAAGTAGGATATAGTTTGTAGCGAATGTCTGTCAGCACATTTCTCATTATTACACCTAGGGAGGCATCAATTAATATGACTTTCTTGCCTGGTGCTAAATATATAAGCTAACTTTTGGTAAACACCAAATGCAATGTTTAACTTGATATTGAAATATGCTTTGAAAGGCTACATAAACAGTAATATGGGAATTAGCTGAATGTATTTTTGACATCAATTTTTTGCTAAGACTTCTACAGGTTTGAATTTTGAAAATGGATTAAACGTACACTAAAGTTCCTTTGAAATTTTCTTTTAATAAAACTGTTGAAAATAACGCATACATACTTAATTACATTTTCTACGAGTTTCAGAAATACGCCGTTTGTTTTAAGGTTTGACCATGACATGCAATGGCAAATTTCATATCCTGATTTTTTCGAAACAGGTTTAACCCTACAATCTTGAATTTTAGCATTTCAAAATTATTGGGATTTAATATACAAGTAAATAACAATAATAAGCTTTGAATGAGCCTTGGAACACCCCTATTGTCTCCCTTTCATAACCTTTGGCATTATCATGCTTTGGATTTGGCATCCAATACAAAATCGGACGAAGTCAAATAATTTTACCTTTAAAACATTTCAGAACCAGTCATATTAAATTCTGGCGTAGGATAAGGTTATATTAAAGCAATGGTAGTCTGAAAAACAGTAAATATTACCTTTCACCCAGACTTGTTGTCTATAAATACTGGATTGCTTCCTGATCGTTGCTTGCTGTAGCGCTGTAGACTTTCCAGTGTTTCTTTATTGCGTGTAAACATGTCAGTGAATAAGTGGCTTAGGTTTGGTGACGATGTAGAACCAATTGCTGAGGCACTGGTCCAGGCGTCAGATTCAAAACTGACTAACCTGAATAAGCGCGACTGGGATAATCCAGAGAGAGTGTGGGAAAAAATCTAAACTTCTCTTTTTACCAAAACGACTACCAAAACGATAACTTTTTAATTTTTCAGTTTTGGATGGGACAAAGAAAGGACATCGTTGTAAGTTTAATGTTTTATATACACATTATATTGCATGTCTTTCAAAATCAGATCAGCATAACCCATCAGGAACATCAAATCTATTTACGAGCAAAGAAATATTGAGCCGCAAAGATTTCTTTTTAGAGCAAGACAACTACTATGAAGGAATTAAATAATTCCAATTTTTATATTGCTTTCAGGATGCTTACCGTCGTCTAGCAGGAAAGAAAAAACCCCCAAAGAAAGGCTTTTTCACAACTGGAACCTTCTTTAAGTGAAGATGCTATGGCTCACTGCTACTGCCATAACATATAAAAAGTCAAAGGCGTTGCGATGATAAAATGTAGGCGTTTTTAAGCATACATTTAGGGAATCCTTTTTCGTATCATTCAAAATTGCTGATAACATTGATTTTAGGTGACTTTTGTAAGAGGTCTTTTCGCGGAATATGCATGAACGTTGACTGGACAAGGTTCACATGTCCCAATATTAAATATAAATGCAAAATTTGCACCAAAGAGCTGGTTATTCCACCAATTTTTGATGCAACCCCCGACCAATCTCATGGAACACCAAAAGGTAATAAACATACATGATTTAAATAAGGATGTCAACATTAAAACCTAAACTAACGCTTAATGCTTTTACAACAATCTTTGTACATCAAGGTAGTAGTCAGGTTAAGTGATGTGATGAGATATTTTATCTTAATGTTGTAATTGGCATTCTCTGATTTAAAGTAGCTGCCACGATACACTTATATAGAATTAGTACAAAATCCATCTAATTGGGTGTATTTGAAACAGGCAAGGCACAAGGACGAGGTTTTTTAATATTTTAGGAGCAGCCTTGACTCCAAAGTCTAAAGACTATGAGACAAAACCAATCAAACAAAGTGAGATAAAATCTCTAGTTTTAATTTATTTACCATTTATAACAAAAGGCCCTTTCATTTTTTCGTCCTAAAAAGAAAACAGTTTTGAGACAAACATAAAAATATATAGTAACTAAATCCAAAGAAATGTGATTTAGGTTCTAGTTCTCCATTTAGACGAGGAACGGCTTCAAGAGCCAGAGGAATGAGCAAACAGCTTTTGCCAACAAAGAAAGACCAAAAATGTGAGAATGCATCTCACTTAAATCCTCGTGAGAAAAAAATATGTGCATTTAAAGTGTTGAACAGCCAGTTATTCTTTATTAATTATCATGCAGATTATAATTCTTATGGCAGCTTACTTTTCCGCTCTAAGTACTCCACCAAGCGATAAAGCAGTTATAGTTGAAGGATACTCTGGAAGGTTTGACAATCTTTTGAAACAGATGAAAGAGGAAGAAAAAAACGCACCAGGTATTTCAATTTTTTAATTTTGTTTATAATTTTACATAGATTTAAACATTACAAATAATTAATAGATTCTTCTAGCAACGAAGGGAATGACTGGGAAGATGTAAAACAAAATGTAACCGACAATGAAAGCTACAGTGGTATTAACCTATTATTACCAAATATAAATCATAAAACCTAAACATTTAACTTGGAATATTTTCCGAATCGAATAGCGGAAGATTTCTCGAACGATGAGGAACGAATCCTTAGCGCAAAGTTGACCGCAACTCAGGATGGATTTAACGATGGTAAGGGTATATATTAGTTTTAAAATCCCGTTGGAATACTATTTGCTTCTTATTTTGTAGCCTCAAAAAACTTCACTATCAAGTTTGAGGAGCCTTCCGGCGGACTAGGTAATAATACATTACTCTTTCAAATATTTACCATTTGTTTTAAATTCAATTTGGTTATATAGCACCAAAAGCGGAAACAACAGATGGTTCTAAAGCTCATACAAACGAATTGGGGGAAAATAAGTTGGATGACGAAAACAAGAGTGCGATTAGTGAAGGCAAAAAAAGTCAATGCAACGACTTAAACAAGGAACCCAAGAACGGTACACTGAAATTAATTGAAGTTTATTTTAACACAATACGTTTTCTGAATTATTGGAGGCAGGTTTATAATCATTCGTTTAGAATTTCATAGCACAGAGGGTATGCTAACCGACATGCTGGTACCGATACCATATACTGATTGGTGTCAGTTCATTGTCGTTAAAAAGGACAACAAAGGGGAAATAAAATACGAATTTCCAAAAAAATATGCTAATTTTTTTGCCGCTGCCATTGATAAGCAAAATAAAATCTGCAGCGTGGCTTTTCAGCGAGGATGGTTTGAAAAGAACAGAAAAACATTTTTTCACGCACAAACGACTTGTTCCTGTGCAGAATGTCCTGCAGGATAAGTTGATACTAAAACACATATTATATAAATAAAGGCAGATCTAATTTTATTTTATCTATTTTATCTAATACTAAGGTACTCCATGCAATAGGCACAACAAGTTTTTGCAAATTTACAGATGAAAACCTGAAAAAGGTGAGTTATGAGCTGCTTAACGCTAAGCCAAGTAAAGTTTTTAATAAACGGATAGGAAACGCCGACCCACAAGCAATTGCAACTGGCAAACTTACCAATGTTGGGACTTTAGGCTCCCTTAGGAGAACTCGTTGTAAGGTAAGTTGAGTTGTAGCAACTTTCTTTGTTTTCATAATATTAAGATATTTATCATAATGAAACTCTAATCCTTTTAGGCAAAAGCTGCAAATGATCTACATCCTCATGTGGTGCTAGATATGGTTAAAAATCATGAATACTTTCAAAGAATATTTCCAAACTTTCCAATTCAAGGGTAAAAATTAATTTATGTTACTATATGGTTGCAAGTCATAACAAATTGGAGCAATATCTTGTGTTTTTAAACTATACCATCTAATTTTAGTTATGTACAGTACTTCTCAGTGTTCCCTTTCCAAGTGCAGCTCTTTTCTGGTACACAGCTTGATATTTTTCATGAAGTAAATAAAAAGTATGGACCTCAGGTTCTCCAGGTAAAATATTAGTAAGCACATGTTTGTGATTAATAAATGTCGCAGTATTTAATTCATGATTTATTAAGATTGATGAAACTGGACAACTTGCCGACATCAAACGCTTGCCGAAGCCATATGACCAATCAACTCCCTTGCAACTTTGCTTCTTCGATCTCCTCAGACAGGTATTTGTTAATAATCTGAGTATCGTTTAGTGTTTAATTTACACATTTTTCTACTCCGTATCATTAGTTTTCTTCGTTACAGAACAGTACCATGGCGTCTTGAAATTGTCATTTTATGAATAAGAATTAAATCAGAAGATAAACCGCTTCGTTCGTGAGCAAGAAAAGATCATTCAAGGTAGAAAAACTTTCATTCGCCTAATGCAGTTATGTATATTAAGCTTACCTCAAGTAAAATATGCGTATGCAGGTGCGTGTAACACAATGCTAGCCACGATATCCACCCTGGGTGTAAAAGTAAAAATTCGCCAGGAAAAGAAAGTAGCTGAAACCTCGCAAGACAAGGAATTCAATGGAACGCCTGACAAGAAAATGGAGCCTTGGCCATTGCCATCCTCCGTCTGGACAAAGCATTAGTCAACATAGTAAGTTTATAAAGGGGTTTGCTTAAGCTTAAATAATAATTTATTCTTCTTGGATAATTTGTTCCCGTTTTACAGAAAACTTGAAGGGAAAGTCACCAGATTCCCAGCAGGCTCAGTTTTTTTTTAAGCCTTATGTTTCTAAAAACCCTGGGATTGATATAGTCAGTGTAACTCTTGTGAGGTGGGGAGGAGTGATTACAGATGCAGACAACCAAGAGTTTCGATTTCATTTGATTCAAAATTCTCCATGGATGGAACGATTCAGGTATGTAAACTACAATTTTGAGAATTATTTACATTTACCTTGTCTATTCTAAAAAAGAAGAACTTGACATACAAAAGCCGAATTAATTAGCCGAATAATTTAAATATTACTTCAGATTAAGATATATATATTTTGTGTTAGATTTTGATCGCTCTATATAAAACATATCAGCTCTTTAAGCAATGTCTGGAAGAAAGAGCTAAAAAATGTCAAGAAGACAATGAAATACTTACAAGGAGTCCTAACCTATAGTATTCCTGACATTTTTATAAACATTTCACATCCGCATCAGTTTTTAATGCAAAGTCTAATAAAAATAAGTTTAGACCCGAATGGGTCAGGTTGATTTGAAATTCCAGAAAGTTTCCATACAACCGGAGTAACTGAAAGTAGGTATGCAGTGCATTTCTTATATAAGAGATTAGCTATCTCAAGCGAAACTGATAAGCAGTAGCTGCGTGTTAGCACTGGGAGCATGCAGAGACGCTAGGCTTGACTTTTACATACGTTTCAAAATGCTTATGGCATTAGGTGCATTTGATTAACTATTGATTTTCTTTAAATTGCTTCTAACAAGTTTCACACTATTGAATGTTTCTTAGATGCTTTATTAGGGGGAAACTGGTCATAAATGACACTTTTTTATGACATCTTAAATTGAAGCCAAGAAAAAACATGTAGCTACTGCTTATTCCTTTCGCTACTGCCAACCGCCAATACAAGAAATGTACTGCTTACCTGCTTTCGGTTCCTCCAGTGTTTAGGAAACTTGCAGGAATTTTCAATCAACCGTCCCATATTCGGAACTAAACTTATTTTTATTAAATTCTACATAAAAACTGATACGTATGTGAAATTTTTATAAAAATGTCCGGGGTACTAAAGGTGAGGACTCCTTTTTAGAGTATTAAAATTTATGCCACACGACCCAGGTCTTGCTAAAGCTGAATGGTGCACAAGTCATCAAACAACCACTTTTGCGAAATATATTCGAGAGCGAGAGACAGATTGGCTAGGCATGAGTATGCCGTTGGTTCCCGATTACCCAAGACATATATTGTAGCAACCTGGATTGTCAGAATAACGTGGACCAATCCAATCACTTCAGGTATGTTGAAAATACTTTTGAGCTACGTGCATTTTCAGCTCACCACTTTTTGTGCATGCTTAATCAAGTAACAAAAGTTGGTAAAATTTATTGCAAACTTTGCGGTTCAGAAAACGTCATGGAAATTGGATTAGATTTTGATAAAGTTCCTCTGATTGCCTACAGCGTTGAGAATGACTATAATAACGATTCGGTAGAATCAAAATTACCTCTGACTCAAAATATTAAATCTAAACGATACAAGGTCTTCGCTTACACCTGTGTGCGCAATCAGTACACAACAGCTGCTCATTTCTTTGTAAAACTTGTTCTGAATAGAAAAATCGTAGTACATGATGGACTAATGGATGGTGTCAAGGCAAATCTGCAAAACCAGAATGATGTTATCACTAGCGTATGGCTTAAACCTGGATAACTACAATACAACACGTGCTAATTCAAGTTTTTGTTTTTTTCTGCTTTATTTTAATTTAACGTCCAATATACAGGTACGATTACAACACTAGTTTCAACATCCAGCAGTTCCTTTCACAAACTTTTCCCATTCTTATAAGCAGCATTCAAAAAATACTTATACGCAAATTGTTACTCGCATCACATAAAAAATGTAATAAAAATATGTTTTGGTTTACCTGTTCATCATTAAATTCCTGGTTCGTTCATTACTTTTTGGAATCAAAACTTTTGCTATTCCATAAACCACGCTACTTTAACAATACCAATTACATTCTAAACAATGCTTTCATCAGCGAATATTTAGGTAAGCCCAGGTTAAACCTCGTCACAACACTTGAAACTAGCCCTTTTTACAAGTTAATAACCAGAAGCGACGCTATAAGCACAAAAAGGCTTCAACCATTACTTTAAAAACCATATTTCAAAAGCAAATATTATTTTATTTTACCATCAAGTGAAGGAAGGGTATAAATCAAAGGCACTCGCTTGAATCGTTGAAACGATAATTGCAAATACAGTTTTGTATAAATCAAAAATATATTAAATCCGCAGTAACTTTTGTTATTGAAAAAGAAAAAAGCCACAGTGTAGAATGTGAAGTTGCAGGAAATAAGGAAAATTTAGCTTGTACCACCTACCCCAAGTCATAGTCACAGCCTCAAATTTGGTTGTTATAGTACTTTGTTTAGCAATACCAACAATATAAACATACAAACTAGCTACCATTGAGTTGGATTTTATTCTATATATCAATGAGTTCTTTGAAAACAAGCGGATGTCTCAATTCTTAAATGCTCTGTACACTAACATACCACGTTTTTCCATTTTGTGAGTAAAGACATCTGTTTTTGCATTGCTAGTGAGCCAATGTTTGTTAAAAAGGTCCATGCAGTAAGTGCACACCAAAATCTGATCACACAGCACATATCACACCATTAATGAGAGCTTAAAGAAATGTGTGAAATTATGCAGGGATATAGGTATGTACATATGTAACGGGTAAAACTTTGCATGATCAACAACCAAATACAACACAGTCATTGGAAATCCGCAGAAATGTTTTCTTAAAGCTCCTACAACAGGCATAAGAAAGCCATACACTTCAACGTTGATACTTCTAAATCCTAACATTGAGATTGATTATTCAAACATACAGTAAATTCTCAGTCTTTTTGTTTTTTAAAAATAAGCCACTATGATTAACGAACAAAGTGTATATGCAGGATGTTGCCAAGAGCACAGCAGCTAGGCTTGACAGTTCTCGTAAGATCACTGAGGTTAAGCAATGCGGGATGGGTGACCGCCTTGCAGCAGGCGCTTGTTGTTGGTAATCCAACTCGGCTCGGTGCTAGTTCGGGGTTGTAATGTTGTTGATATTGAGGCGCTGCTCTGTTCTGCGACTTGTATCACAGCATCCTTGTAGAGCTTCTTCTCTATAAGAAGGATCATCCTAGGTGATTGTAGGGTAGACTGCAATGGGCCTATAGTGGCTTGAGCAGCTGTAAGCAGCGATGTTTACAACCCAAACACATACATACATATGCAGGATGTTGTTAAAACCCTTTATTCTAACCTCGAGATTGATCTTTTAATTCAGATAAAGAAAAGAAACCTAGTCCAGTAAAAACACATGTCACTTTATGCAATGTTTAATAAGCACATCTGCTATACTTAAGTACATTTGCATTATATGTCGCGGAGTGTAAGCAAGGAAATCTCCTTAACATGCTTGCTTCAACAAACGGAAAGATAATTAAATAACATAATTAGCAGTTGATAATAGCCGACGACTCTTAACAAAAAGATGGTACTCCGATGGGATCTCCACTTTCACCTGTATTTGCGGAGTTCTACCTTCAAAGTTTAGAAACAACTCTCGTCCTCAACAACCCATCGATACATTTTTGGCGAAGAT
>JAHZNG010003271.1:0-17671 GCA_027744375.1 Orchesellides sinensis
AGGAAAGACTTTTTGAATACATCATTATCCTCATTCAGATATTGTGTAATTGGATCAAACCGCTTTCTCCTTGTCGAAATGAACTCATTTAATACTTGAAGGGAAATTGAACGAAAGTATGTATTTGTCCGTATTATGTTAAGTAAACTCTGTTAAATTTGTTCTTTAATAAAATTAAATCGTTGTATCTTATTATCTTTTGTATTACCATGATGTCCAGTCAAGTCTCCGCATAAAGGGGGTAGCTTCATGTCAATTCCTTGAATGACAAGTCTGTCATGCCAGCAGACACCGTCCGGCCCAGGCGGTGCTAGACGAAACACTTCAAAATCTAACCTGAGCTGACATACTCCCTCCAGCTTAAATATACAATGTAGAAATATATAATACATAACAATAAATTACTTCACTTTTATATACAGACATGCATCACAAAAATATTATGTCATTGCAGTATAAATTCATGTAGTACCTTCCGCACAGCGTGCTCACAATGTGTACCAGATTTACTGACAGAAAATGGAAACTCTGGATTAACAAAATAGGTGCGATTGAGACCGGTTGAGGTGTCGCATGAATATGAAACTGCACAATAATATCACATTCATGCAACAATTAAATCGAAAGCATTATCAAAATTGTTTTCATTCTTTAAAAAGCATATGAATGTTGATACTTACAAACACAACAAACTCCAAAGCCACCTGCACAAACGCCTCCAGGTGAACCACCTCTGATGAGACATTCCTTCCTGTAAAATATATTATGTAATATCAAATATTACATGTGTATGCAAATTACAACCAAAGCGGTATATCTACAGCAGTTTTCTATATTGTCTAATAGAGTACAAAATGCTTTTTATTGTACAAATGTGTCTCCCTTACTTTGAGTAACATGTTCCTTGGTCGTAACCTGCTGTCCAGCATTTCTCATTCCAGAGGGAAATCACAGAGAAGAAGGGTGCCACTGGAATGCAGTTTAGTATCAATTAAAATTGAGTAATGTTTGGTTGCATACATAAATTAGAGTATATGAAGCCTGTCATGTTACATAAATTATAAGAAATGCACTTTTGACTTCGTAATGCTTATCGCAATGCAATGCTTAATTTTTCATTGTACTTTCTGCATAAACTTTTGGGGCACTGTGAGAAACACATGCATCCCGAATTTCGACCCTTTCTCTTTACGAAATCTTTCAATATACCTAACCGTTGCGTTACACTGAAAAAGCACTAAGCGCTTTTATTTGTTGTGCAGCTTATGAGAAAGCCAGTTAAAATGGAAATAGCAAACAAGGGAAAATCCAGAAAGTACTCTTGCCCGAAATTCCAACCTAAATGGGATTTAGAATCTTGTATTTTTTGTTTACACACAAACAGTCAGGCTGCTTGACCTGAAGCACGCATACATACCTTGTTGCTGTCAATTTAAGTCAGAGTGAGGTTATAAGTCCGGATGCGAGTTGGTGCTAAGGATAAAAAATGGGTTTGACAGGGTTGCCCCTACAAGAGCCTCTTTGTCTTTTATGTAGCTCTGAATATGCAAGGAATGTGTAGCAAAATATTAATAAACCAGTCAAGACAACGGATGGAAACAAGGGTTCTTACATGTTCGAGCAAACACTTGGGCCAGATAATGAGTTTTTGGGTGAACAGGGACAATCGCTTCCAATTTCCGGGAGCCCTCCTCCAGCCACCCCTCCGTACCATTTTCATCACTTCTCATCGCCTCCATCATCATTCTTATTGTACTATTGAAAGAAGGATGCGAAGCAGTGCCGTTGACAACTTCAGTATACAAAGTATTTACTGCTGCTTGTTGACTTTTGCTGGTAGCGGTGGTGGTGGTAACAACGGTTTCATAATTATTAGCACCACTTTCACCACGTTTTTCACTCCAGGTGTTGGCTAATACATTTACATTTGCTCGTTTCCTCTTCCAAGGTGCGGAGGTGGAGAATTTGCTATCTAATAAAAATATATTTGACTTGTCTACATTATTTCCAACAGTCTCCTTGGTGGAAGTGGAGAAGAGAGCATGAGGCGACATGGTGGTAGAGCTATTTTCAGATGAGTATTTATTAATCGGAGGTGAGTCTGTCGCTATGTTACTCCGATAGCCTTGATGATTATGACGGCGATAGCCTTGAATCACACTGTAGCCTATTACTTTCTCACTGTTATTTGTAACATTCTCTTTGTTGACACGTTTAAAATTACCTGGAAGAAATACGCTATAGTTTTTTGCTGCCACTACGTCCGCTCCACGAACCAAGTTGCAATTTACGCAGAATAAGCTAACGACACAACAAATTAGAATAATAACGAGTGACATGTTATTATTAATACAAGGCTCCCAACGCCTTGGTTTCCTCCAACGATGGAATTTCTTCGTTTTTGCAAACGGTGACGACGGTAGCTGGTGAGAAGAAAGGGATGTCATTATTTTGCTTGATTATTTCTGTTTCTACTGCACACAAATTCGATTAAACTGTATTATCTTAATTTCGTTTGCTGTTTCAAATGT
Organism: Orchesellides sinensis; assembly: GCA_027744375.1. Lineage (NCBI taxonomy): Eukaryota > Metazoa > Arthropoda > Collembola > Entomobryomorpha > Orchesellidae > Orchesellides > Orchesellides sinensis. The sequence goes on from JAHZNG010003271.1 coordinate 2,532, forward strand.
TGCTGAGCTGATGATCTACCCCATCATACTAAATTATACAGGAATGCCGGAAACTTTCACGGGACAAAATGAAAACTTTTTGAAACTACCTTATTGAACATTGTACAACAAACTGTTTAACTTGATCTCAGAAACTGAATTACTACATCTAAAGTTTGAGGCAACTAAGCTTTGTGAACAATGAACATTCTAGTTTTATCATCTCGGTTAGATCCCTTGTTTAAAAAATGGCCTCTTGACAAATTCGGTAAGCATTAATGTGGACGAAGAATAAGGATAGGCAAATTAAGACGGATGCAGTAAAACGAATGCAATTATGAGTCACTAAGACTTGGGATTAAAGTCGGATGCAATGCTATTACTTTAGTCCCACACATAATAAGCATAGGCATTATGACGGATGGCTGACCTGCTTTGACTTTTGACCGCTTGACCATGCCACGTCTTTCTTACTTCAAGATGATAGGTTTAATAGCGAGAACCAGGATTTGGAGAACGTCAACAAGTGACTAATTTAGTTTACCCCAATAGCATGAAAAATTTTATGGTACTGCAATCTATTCAGTTTTGCTGCTAAAGTACCATGTTCTAGAATCCGTCGGTTAATTTGCCTTTTACAATGGGTAAAAAATGTGGGACTTTTGAGGATTTAAAAAAGCAAAATTACGGTAAAATGATTCGGTTAAGAGGATTTTTGCAATAGTGTCAAAAGTTGCTCCATCGTTAATTATCATATGCATCGGATTATTCAACTAAACTAGGAATGATTCTTGGTATTATGTATGCGCGCACTATCAGACGACAAGATACATATGGTCATTGCAAGGTAAAAAGGAAAAAAACTAATCCGAAGGAAATCAGAAGATGGACTTAGTAGTTGATGTAAGCTTATTCAATCATGAAAAGTCTTATCTCTTTGTATATGCAAATGGTATATAAACCTACTTGAATTGTTATTACTTGACGAGAAGAGTAAATCCAAGATCATGGTTAGTGACCTAATTGCATATAACTTGTAAGATGCTTAAATTTAAAAGAAATTATTGGCTAACGCAAAGAATATTGAATTAGGATGAATGGTGCTCTTTACAAACTTGCAATTAAATATAAAAGGTTTTTATAAAGGAAATTTTTATTCTTTCTTTCATTATTATTAAATTTTGTGTAGCAGGAGTAGTAGCATTCTTCACGGGTATCAATTTTGTGGTAAAGAGAAAAACGAAATTAAACTTTAAATCAAAAATATGTCGTAGTGATTGCTTAACAAGAATTCAGTGAACATGTTGATGGGAGCGATTGCTGCTAAGGTCAACGTCAGACTCTCTGACCATAGCAAGTTTGGACCAAACACAACGGCAAGGTTCGATGATGTCATCTTGTTCAGGTCTGAGCGGTCCATTACCTGCATACATATATGAGCTTGTTATTAGACAACAACAACAATCTAAGTATTCAGGATGACTTGCCTATTTAATATGTTTATAGTTACCTTTGCTAGAAACTGTATCAGATATTTTAGAACTGCATAATTGTCTTCAGGTAACTTTTCCAAGACAATTTGCTTTACAAAAGGGCCCCTCTCGTCCTTCGTTAACTCTGCAAAGCATTAAAATGTTCAATTAATTAAGAATTTTATAAAACCAGTGCGAAAATGACAGACTGCAGTGTAAAAACTTTACTCTGAAATTCAACAATTTCTTCAAAGAGATCAAAGGTCAAAAGAGGTTCTTCCAACTCCCTCAAAAATGCTTTTATCAACACAGCGGCTAAGTGGAAATCCCCATTGAACTCAATTGTTTCCCCGTGGTTGGCTTTCTCCTGAGATTCTTTTACCACCAATGTACTAGCCGATCTTCTGAAGAGACCATCAGTTGTAAGCGCTGCAAAATCATGTACACATAAAAATCTACCAAAATAAACAGTTATATTATCTTTGCATTCTCCAAGGTTTACCTTCAGGTTGGCTAAGGTACTCGATGCATTGCTTCAAAATTGGGGGAATGATTTCACCACCATTGTGCTCCTTAATAAATGCCAGAGACACCCCAAACTGCTGCGTTTCAAGTGGGGCTTTCCCATTCGATTCTGAATTGGCTTGTGAGAGATTTTGGGCCGCTGTTGAGGCCTTATTCGTTTTGGCGAGTATCTGTGCATCATATCTAAATAATAAAATATATTAAATTATACTAACTATGTACACATAACGTTAACATAAGGTGCAGTTTAACTAAATATTGATATAACATACTCATGAACAGCGTTTGGAATGCAAAGTTGATCCAGGCGAATGTGTTGATTCAGTTCACTTAAATAGTTAATATACATCACCTTCCTCCCAAATTTAGCACTGTAAACGTAAAAGATTGTAAAAATTACTTATCCTAAATAGATTGGTGAAATAAGTAAAATTATAAGTATTTGATGATTAGTATAGTTAAATTTACCTGACAACCGGTTTGAATAACTGGAACGTGAGCTTGATAAAATTCGTTGGGTGGACTAGATAAAGTGCTTTCAGATTCTTCTTGTACTTACGCTCAAAGGCTTTGTATGCCTGCCAAAGCCAGGATAAAGGAGGCTTATTCTTACTATTCAGTCCGTGGTGGAAGTAGACTAAGCTATAGTCTTGCTCCACATATCTGTCCAGCGTATACAATAGGTATCTGAAATGATCAAGAAACAATAATTATTATAAAAAGAGAAATTAAAAAAAATCGTAATTGTAAAATTACATTATTGAGTTACATACTTGAGAAATCTCTGATGATCAAAACATTTATTTGAAGGGAGTTTACAGGCTGCGACAACAATGATTTTCCTCCCGTACGCGTCATCCCCCACAACTTCGACTATCCCGTGTTGTGCAATGTCTGCGAAATCCTCTTCATCTTGAAGTGGCGTAGTTGTGATTGAGTCCGGCTCTGGAATAAACGGTGCGGCAGCCAGCTCCTCTTCAAAATTCTCTTCTATCGTTCCATCCGACACTGGTGATTCTAGATACTCAAACACACGAATCTCCCCCTCCACACCTGCATTTCCAAGATCCATCATTGATTCCCGACAAAAGACAACAATTCAGTTAATATTATACAATTATATTTTGTAGTGTAAAATATCTCTGTTATGGGAATACTCTTTATGTGAATTTAAAAGAAAACCAATCGGTAAATCAGCCTAAAAAGACAGACAAGTAAATTTTACTGCTTTTAGACTGATAAACACAATGCTTTCCATTTGACAAGACCGACGCATCCCAAGGTTTAAAAAGCTTTTAAAACTGTACAAACGCAATTTCTAATTCAAAAACAAAAATCACAAAAGCTACATTCAACAGGCAAACAAAAACTACTTTCCCACACAATTAGCAATTCCACAACACAGAGGTACAAACAATAAACAATATTGGAATAAGATATAATAATAAAACAATAACCAACTGGGCTATAATGAACCAAACTATTTACAAGTGCATCACCGTCATTCCAAAAAAACAACAAAGTTACAACCTCATTGCAACAAAAAGTCAGCAAGACAATGTATACCACTTTAACACTACACAATTGACAAAAATAACAAATTATTAAATAGCACATCCCCAAATTCTGTTAATAATTTACACATACATACATATACCCCATTACCCAAGCCCAAAGCCACCAGCACCTAATTTCTTACCTCAAATGTAAAGTAGGTATCGAAATACCGTAGTCGCTGTTCCAAAATTAATACAATTTTACCAAGAAATATTTTATTGGATTATTCAAGAAAGTGTAACTACGACTAAATTTTAATTAGTTCTATACAAAGTTAACTCTCAAGAATCTATTTGAAAACTTCCGAAAAATGAGTGATGTTAAATATTATTTCCAGTAAAGTATATAAGTTGTTATTTAAGAAAGCATTGTTAGATGAGGCCCTATAGTCTACGAGTAATACCGGAAGTTAACACGATGTATATGCCTACTCTGATTAGATTGCCTGCTTACCTTACAATCCAATGCATATACTTGCATCTTTTATAATTGTTACTTTAATGAAGCGTAATAAGCACAGTTCTAAATTTCGTTAACCTTTCTTTTCATTTTTTAAACCGATCAATCGACCATAATCAAAAAGCGTAGAGTTTACACGAAAATGTAATTGCAATTAACCAAAAAAAAAACCGCATACATGAAACATTTTTCTGTATCAAATTGTCGTAATTGATTCAAATTATGAGTTTTAGCTGCAAAGAAATGTTTGATTGCTGTTATGTTCCTTCATCAACCATTATGTACTATTAAATGTACGATTTTTATAAACCCTTGTTACAATATGCATATATTGTACATTTGTACTAACTAACCCATAGACCATCTTTAATTTACTTAGCATAATACACAATACACAGTTTAGCATACATGTAATAATGGTCCTAATATATATTTCTTAAACAAGACTGATGATAACCCTGACCTAAAACAAGCTGAATTGACCGTGTCTGTTTTTTGCATTATTCTCTACTGTGCACGTACTACTCATATGTAGTTTTAATATTATACTCACATTTCGTTACTATTGTTTATCTGTTTATTGTTAAACAGTAAAACCCTTTTCAAGTATCTGTATGCTATGCTGCTGCTGCGGCATACCTAATCTGTTAATTTAAAGACGTGATATTGTAGGATGATGATGATGTAACTAGGAGAGGTTTAAAATGCTTTATAATCAAAAGACACCGTGTGTGTTTGCCGTACTTCTATTGTTGCGGTTTGGTTTGAGCCTTGAAAAATAATAATTTTTTTGTACAAAGAAAGAAATGTTTCAAGCACGACTAAATATTTTGAGGAGAACCGAAGAAAATGTTATAAGGAGAGTTGTATTATAGCCCAATTTTGTATTGCAAAATTAAATACATGCATTCAATCCTAAAAAATGGTATGGTAAATCCTAATACATCTGTATAAAATACAGAGATCACTTTTACGTTTGGTGTCACCACACCACGCACGGAATAAACTTTTTGAGATGGTTTTTCTTTTTAAATTGCTTTCGTTGTTGTCGCAAAAGAGAGACAAGCGTGAGGATTTTCATTTCATTATAAAAAACGCATGGCGACATACCCTCCGCGTGTTGTAAATTAGTCAAGAGAATAGAAGACAGAATGGTTAATTCCTTTGAAATTATAAAAAACGACTATACATTTTTTGGATACAACATCTGTACTGTCGTGCTACTGGAAACGTGGAACTTGATTTATGAAAAATGCTTTTTAGATAATATCTCTAGCCCTTTATAATATTGCCGTGTAAATGCTATTTTGACATTTATGCTTTCATACTGCAACAACCACATTTAATATTGCATTTAACTGACAGCCTAAACATTTATTTCAATGCTCTATCTTTTCCATTCCAAACGCAATCAAATATGTATATTGAAGGTCCGCTGTAGTCCACTCTAGTAGACTTGATAATAAAACTTAACTTTGATCTTTATTTCTTTCTTGTTAAAACAATCCCTTGTATTTTCATGCTCTAGTACAACTAACCTCAATGACAACAATATAATATGCGTGTAGTTGACTTGGTTCATCTTTCGTTAAATCTCTCATACCAAAGCCAAAGCTAAGTCAACCCACTTTTAATCTTTGTATGTTTTGTACCTAAATGACTCACTGGCTATATATGACATTCATTTTCATCTTACAGAGCAAAGTAATAAAAAAGCCATTCAAGATTAGAATTTTGAGCTTTCTGTTTCCTCAAAATGGTAAAATAGTGTACCTAACTATGTTTTGAGCAGATTAATACGATGCATCCTAACTCCACTTAACTCTAATGCACGAACGATACATTGGCAGGACTTAAGCACTATTAATGCATATATACCTTATCCTTAATTTTAATTCCAAAGTACATATTTATCTAAGACAACCACAGACTTTATCAAATCATTTGAATATAACCTTCTACACAAAAACGTTTTCATTTTCTTAAAAATTATTCTTGGGATTGAAGAGCAGAATGCGTGAGTTATATTACCGCAACAACATAGAAACAGGTGAACGCAACGGAACAAAGTAGAAAAAATTGTTCACGAGCTAATTTCATGCGTTTTCTGTCTTTGTTTCTACACACTGAAATGATTTGCCAAGACATGGCTCATTGCATTCAAAAGTCAAAAACAATCTGATTGAAATGATTCTTTTACAACCTTTTGTCTGTTCATCTTTCCTTCATAAAACAGTTTCATGTCTGACAAGTAATACACATGAATTATGCATACCCAAGGTCCATACACTCTATTGTCTGTTATTTTTACAAGATAAATTTCTCAAAAATGGATTTTCGCCATTGATTAAGCCGCTCCTCGATGATATTACACGAAATGGGAATAATAATAACATCCCGTATTATTTCGAGAGAGAGCAATGTCATATTTTTTATTACATTTCTCCTTGGTTCCTTTGCATGAGAATCACAGGGGGATGCGCAATTTTAAGAATGTTCTCGCCTCACAGCTCAAAATCTGTGACTTCCTCTCCTCAAAACAATCTCTCTCGCAGCATGTGAATTTCCGGCTTGTTCACTCAATTTGTCTACGCATCGTTTTCAAACTACACTCAACGGTGACTGAGTGCAAAAAGCACTACACAAGTTTACTTTTTACATGAAATAATTTAGCTGGGCAAAATATGCTGTATCTTTTATCCCTTCTTTTTACAACATATTTTTTGCAATTTTTCTCCTTTTAGCAGAGAGGATGAGCATTTCGAGCAATTTAAAGGAATTATTAAGGAAAGGAGTAAAAATCATAAATCTGTGAAATACTTTTTTGTACGTGTATTTTTGGATTAACCTGTTATGTTATGCTTTGTGCGTGTCAAATTCGGTATGCTTTCTCTTGTTATAATTAACATTCTCCTCGAAAGATTAACATAATGTCAAGTAGGCATAAGCCCAGCAAACTTCTCAGAGAGTGTTTTAACAACTCTGTTTTTGTATTCTGTGATTCTTAATCACTCATGCATACACATGAACAAGCTATTAGTAAAACACTATACGAACAAGAGAGGAATGAATTGAGTAAAAATAGATGACAACAAGTAAATATCTTTACGTTTCAGAGGACAAATTGAAGCTTGCTTTGTCATCCTTTTCTCAAAATCCCTACACGAATAACCATAATCCAACTTTTTGTCTTGTTCTTTTACTCTCGTTACAAAACATCATGTCATGACTACATGACACACATTCATGCAACCAAAAAATGTAATAATTTTTGTGAACATCCTTCAGCAGCAGTTTTCTTGTGCAGCCTTACTTAAGTTGGGCATGCTCTTGCATAGACACATATTTTTATGTCATTTTTGCACGCGATTACTCCACATATCATCTAGATGACTTCCTTTTCAGACCAGCAAAAAAGTAAAGAGCGGATTTACACTAAATTTTGTCAGTCATGATGCAAAATACCGAGACATACTCCTGACGATAATAAATTACCAAAAGAAAGGACTAAAAATTGATTGATCGTGTACGAAAGAATCAACTTGTATTTTTGCGTAATAGCTAATGTTGTGATTAGTACATAGGATACTTTATAATGTACAATTTTCTTTGTATGCAATGCAATATGCAAAAATCTATGTGCCCCTCCTTCCCTCCCAACATTAAAAAACACGTCATAATGATCTTCATCTCTGGGTAAGAAATCAAACCCAGTAGATTACGCATGCAAATGAGACTTGATGAGTATTAGGCTTTTAAACGTGATATATACAGAAATGTTCATAACAATACTGCACTCTAAGTAATATTTCGACAACTCTTCGTAGTCGTGTGACTTCCTTTCGTGAAAATGAAATGATGATGACATGACAAATGATTCAGAGGAGAGTGATATATATTTTGGAGGACAAAAAAAAGGAAAAGTGATAAGTAAAGTAGTAGTCAACACTCTAGCTTAAAAATGTGTCATATCACACAACTACAACTATACAGGATACATAAGATATCTGATGAAGTATCTCATTCTCATCATGCTCAAAACTCAGAGAGATGATAAAGATGACGCAACTTAATTTTCATCCTTTTTTGGCGTTTCAAAAAACGTGCACTTATACAAGTGAGTTAACTGAAGCAATATTCAAAAGCAAATTTTTGTGTTAGTCATCATCATCATCTTCTATATCACACTTTTATGTACATTACAAGAAAGAGATTCACTTGCAATATAATTTGTGACGAATTTGCCAACTAAAATACATCTTTTTTATACATATATATAAATTCATTTTCTCGCCAATCAATCAAATCAAAAGGTATTACCAAATATTTTAAAGCAGCAAAATATTCCCCGAATCAAGCACCTCTCTACAAACATGGCAATAGTTTTTTTATGCACACTCGTAATGTATGGCTTACCAAGTTATATCCCAATTACATAGCCCATCGTTTTATCATTATTTATATTAATTTTTTCATGCTTATTGTTAAAACCAACCTGGGGAATAATAATCTGAAAGAGACTGATCTTTTGACTTTGCCGACGCCGGAGTTCCATAGCTGGATGGACTTGACAAACTATTGCTGCTCTGATCCATTTCAGATATATGTTTCTTTAAAGCACTAATCACAATTTAGAAAAAAACACTGAACATTAAAAAACTATATAAAACAACCGAAATAATTTTATCGTAGGAAACATCTATTACAAACATATTTTGGATGTATACCTATACGGATGCCGAAACGCCTACTGGGCAATTACACTCGTTTCAAGACTGATAACAGATATTATGCTGATGTTAATGTAAACTGTACAATTCTTTAACTGGAGCCTGGAGCTTTTTTTATGATCATATTAAATGATGACTAAGCAAGCTGACAAAAGAACCAACAACGTTATTATCCTTAATGCCTATCTACTTATATATTTTATCGTATCTCTCTTATTTAGCTTATCCTCAACTTCTCTGATAAAGTTATACTATATTTAACTCCATGACAAAAAAAACTGTCATAATTCATATGTACTCATTTAGTGTGTATGTATTCCTAATATGTAGATATGTAGATAGGTACGTTGTACGTATATTTTAGCTTAAAGACGTCTGCCTGTCCGTCTAACACTAAACAAGATGATGATTACATTTTAGTTGTTTATTATCTTAACTACCAACAACGTTATTATCCTTAATGCCTATCTACTTATATATTTTATCGTATCTCTCTTATTTAGCTTATCCTCAACTTCTCTGATAAAGTTCTACTATATTTAACTCCATGACAAAAATAACTGTCATTATTCATATGTACTCATTTAGTGTGTATGTATTCCTATATGTAGATAGATAGGTACGTTGTACGTAGATTTTAGCTTAAAGACGTCTGCCTGTCCGTCTAACACTAAACAAGATGATGATTACATTTTAGTTGTTTATTATCTTAACTGATTTTATTGATACTTAATGCCAATTTATGTTGTTTTTGTATGTGACAGGAGGCTCATGTATATAAATTTCCCATTAAGAATGAATTGGTTAGTTGTGGTGTACATGTGACGTTCAATCACCTCATCAGCTGATCTGTCACCTGTTTATGGTCTATGCATACACGACATAATGTATATGTTATGTACCTGCCTAAAGTACAACATAAACAGTGTTAGTACTTTTGATAGGATGATATACTACAAGCTTAATGAGTTTTTTTTAATCCGATTAACATGAATGGAATTATTTTGGACCTGAAATAATGACGATTTAGTGAATATCGGTGGTTCTTAACGCTCCCTTTAAGTTACTTGGCCAACTAGAGATACACGTTACTTCCAACTTGTAATTTAGTAATAAATTTAATGCTGCAGAGAGCAGTCTAGTATGTTTCACATAGAATATGTATGTCAATATATGTTTTAACACAGGAAACCGTAAACAAGATTTTTTTCGATCAAGCATTTAAAAAATCGTTGGCAGGTTTACCCTAAACGCATACGACACAAGAATGTCAAAAGAACACATTAAACCGGAATCACTATACTAATTGTTCCCTATTACAACTGACCACAACTGCAGCGCTATTATTACTTAAATGACAAAAATACCAATCCTTTGTCACTAATAACGCGTAGGCTCAAAACAAAAAAAAATCTGGTTCTATGGTTTATCGATAACGGCTCAACACAAATGAAAAGATAATGGCAAAAGGTACGTAGTAAAATAACGATAATAATAATCATACGTATGATTTGATAATGGTAATGTGGTCCGTCGGTAAGCTAAGGCTAAATTCTTCCTGTTATTGTCACACTGGCAATAGTGATGACTACGACAAAAAAGTGTGTGTGTGTGTTATTCTGAGGTTAATGTTTCTACGCATTATAAAGAGACATATAACGACAAAGACAAACCAGCTTTTTTAGGTACTTTCACTAAATGACATCCATATTTTTTGTCATTTTAGCAAAATATAATTGAGGACAAGTTGTAAGAACAACAGGCGCAAAAAATGTGTAGGCAATGTTTGATTTTGAGTTGTGCCATTTAGGTCCATTAAAACACAAATAAAAAAACAATACTAGCAACGTAATTACACATGCACTTAAAACTGGCTAAAGCTTTAAAATCCCTTTAACTAATTTTCTTTTTCTTTCAAAGTATCCCCATCCCCACCACCACCATTTATGTAGGGTTTTTGTAAGTGTGGTTTTTATACAAATGCATGCATAACAATAATAAGCAACATAAAAAGGCTTAGGTTATTTCGACAACCCCAAAAATTGCTTGCTGATTTTTTATTTTTTATTTTTTATTTTTTTTTTGCATAACGATTTTTGATTTCATCAATTAATTTTTACCAGTTGATGCAACATGTTCTAGTTCGGTATCATCAAACTCCAGGTTGGGTTCATAGTCGTGGTAATCAGATAGACTAGGATAAGGGTCCTCACCATCTCCTCCCAAATTTGTTGAGATTGCAGGTTCACACGTCATGCTAGTATATATTACAATTAACACTGTTGTCCAACTCTTTTAATAATCAACTTTCAGTGGAAATTCCACTCACAAAATACAAAATCTTTTTTGTACAAAAAACAAACACCTTCACAGTTATTATATTTAAAACAGTTTTTCGTAGTTAATTGATATATTTGGAATGTATCAAAAAATCACAGTATAAAATAACAAAATATCCTGATTGTCCATACAAAGTTTCTATGAAAAAGTTAGCATTTTACAGTAGGAATGAAACAAGTGCATTTTTTATTAGTTATATATATGAATATATCTACTATATATAGTTTTTTATCCCATTTTATTATTATTTCACACTATCGTCTCTTCTTCTGCCACACACATTACATTACTCATTATCAATGTACACATTGTATTTTCCACACTTGCACACTTAAACAAACCACCAAAGTGTATATATAACCTATAAAAATTGTTCTAAATAAATTAATACTTTTTCCGTATCTCTTTTATACTTTGCCTGGAAGGAAAGAAAGCGAAATCGATGTTTTATATAAAAAACGCCTAATGTATATCATGTGTACTATGCAATATAGTAAATTCCTTTCTTTGAGCTTCTACCCTAATTTTTTATTCATTCATTAAAATTTTCACTCTGACTCCTACAATACTATATACTACTGGCCCAAAAGTCTAGAAATATTCATGCTTTTATTGACTGGCTAAAAAATTTTGGCTGGGGAAGTGCCCTGGTAACGAAGAAGCGTACGTTATTAAAATAGTTTTCAGAACTTGTTCGTGCTGGTATTAGAATTCCTATCGTGTATTATTATGACGTATAATATATTACTATGTAGTAGTAGGAGTATCATCATCAAAATATGCTATAATATTATTATGTACGGTGGAGAGAAGTTTGCAATATGCATTCTGATGATTTTTATGGGATTTATTCTTGTACAAAAAAGAGGAAAATAAGCGTAATTCATACGTGATTTCTGAGTTCAGATGAATGACTGCTCTTTTGGCATTTTACTCTTTTGTGCAAAAAAAAGATACAGCTTGTATTTCGTTAGTTTTTGCTCTGTTGCTTTTTGATCTTGGGTTTTTTGGTAAGGAAAGGAGAGATGATGGGATTAAAGAGGAAGGAGAAGAAATGGGGATTATGAGGATTTGTTTTTGCATGAAGAGGAAATATAATATTGTTATATAGGTTGATATGATAGATACTTACAAAACAAATATTGTGAAGAGGGGTTAATACTTTTTTGAATGATTAAAAGTGGATCATGAGAATTCGTGTAAAGGGATGGGGTTGAGTATATGACAAACAATTAAGTGTTTGTCACTTTCATAGAAAATATTTAATTGGGATGTAGGAAGTAGGTACGTGAGAGTATTTAATGCATATTTGGGGATATACCTAATCGTGATGAAACAGGAAACCAATTTGCAATACATATACAATATGTACGAAGAATGATGCAGTTAAATAATTACGCAGAAAAGTAGATGGAGAGATAACAAGTAAAAAAATAGTATTCATTTAGTAACGAGTATGATCTCATCATTCCCATAAATGAAGTAGGTATGAATGAGTGTTTGTATTTTTTAAGAATTATAATTAAACTTGTTTGTTGGCAAAAGCCTAGGTTAAAAAAGAGAATCAAGAATCATGATTTTTCTGATTAACATCTAGAAATCAAAATCTACTTATGATAATCAGGTGAAGAAGGTGGTAAGTTGATGATGGTTAAGTATACATTACATAGTGCTTGTATATGTTTGGATGTACAGTGAAAACTGTACTTTTTTATTATCCCCGAGTAAAGGTGTGCAAAAGCAAATTCCTTATTTGAGAGATAATGAAGGGATTAGCTATACAACATTTTTTCCGTTTTGCTTTAATTTGGTAATTTATGCACTTTTGTAATGCTACCTGCATCATCCACCGGGTTATGAAGATATTTTTTGGCGAAAACTACTATAAAAAGGGCAATCATGTAAAATGAGTGCTTTTATGCATGTGTCTATGCAGTTTAGTAATTTGGCCAAGAACTCAGATGAGGAGTGATGCATAGTTGCAAACATTATGCCAGAAGAGGAATATACAATGGCGGACGGATTTTCACCTGAACTTAAGTTTTTTGTTTCAAAAATAGAGTCTGCGCTGCGTGCTTAAAATTCTTTAGTTTTGTAGGTTAAGGTATGTTTTTGTGAAGAGAAATAGAAAATGTGCATGCAAAGTATTTTTTCTCTGAGTATATATTTTTTGCTTGAAGCGATGTACCTATCTGTGTAAAATCTTATTTCCCTTAAAGTAGGGATTTTTCCTGCATATAATTGAGCATATATTCACTGCTGCAGTGTCGTGTAGACGGGGAAAAGAAGGGCTTATGATCATGAGTAAAGAAATGCAGGTAAAAAACCAAACGACCTCATCATCATCATCAGGATGAGACGTACAAGAAGGCAGGTGTGTGCAGAGCAGAGGAACAAAGACGGATGCGAATGAGAGCAAGCAAGTATTATGTTGAGTTTTATGAAGAGCACTGTACATTTTAACCTGACCGATTTGACTTGAGCACGAGCCGATTTTGCACAATATTATCAGCTAAGCCTACTCACTGAAAACGAAGTAGTAAACCTAAGGCCCAACACTGAAAAGGTATAACCATTGCCATCTCTTCGTTAGAAATGTAACGTGGTGGGAAACAAGACATAGGCTGGTGTACGGCTGTTGCTGTTGTGGCAAAAGGGATGTGTGTAATACTAGACTGTAGCTTATACAAACCGTTGTTTTTTGCAATAAAGTAGTATAGAAACAAAGGAAAGGGTTATAGTTAATGTGTGATAGACTAGATGTCCATATAATATTGTTTCTGGCTGCTCGACTTTGAAGTGGAGAATATGACAGAGGATTGCGTCGAGGTATTATGTCAGACTCCAGACAGTCTAGTTAGCATACCTTTTCAAATAGCATCAAGGTAGTTTAGATAAGTAATCTACTTAAACTAATTATAATACGCCATATGAAAACTGCATGCATGAAAATGTTAAAGAATGCCGTAAAAATACATATATATTTATGTGTAGGCAGGTTAAAGATTGTGCTAGACAAGATATTTGGACTGATAATGGCGGGTCAAGACCCATATCGTTGTGTTGATTTCAAACAGTTTGGAAACAATAATACCCCCAGTGTTATAGTTTCCTGTCTGTCACCTGCACTGCACCTGTTGTTCTTTCCTAAAGAATTTTCTATACATAGCACCGATTGGGTAATACCAGCATTCAATCGGATCTATTTGGAACAAGCCAGTTATCATATTTTTTCATTCATTTCCGAGCCGAGAAGATACGAGCCGAAACTAGACAACAGTTTTTATTCATTTTTCAAACTCAACAGTTTGCCATTTGTAAGTTGAGCATACGTCAATCCAAACCATTTCTAAGTTTGTGTTTTTTTTTCATAAAAATGTGGTTAAAACTTAGAACTAATATAACCCTATTGAAATTGTACATTGTATACATGTCTAAATACAACTTAATGTTACAGCGACATAAGGCATTTACATTCATCTTGTCGTTTTCAAATTATACATGTTTTCGCATAGTCCGCGTATACTTCATACTATGCAAGTTCTTGACTTTTTTTCAACCCGCATCTATTTATAGAACAGTGCTACTGACATTTTCCGGAGTTGAACTGCTCCTATTCTTGGTACGGCTAATGCCACTACTTAGAACTTAACAACGACATAAAAAGAGATACAATGTTCAGCAATAGTACAGTACACACACTTTTTAAAAGAATATCGTTAAAGGTGAGCAGTTAAATGCTCCACATGAAATTTAAGATTTTTAATACATGCATACATTAATCTAAACCTAAACTAAACAAAACCTATTCCTATGCAATTTAAACATACATACTTTATATTATTAACTTGCGATTTAGCAAGTTACTAGGAACGATAGCGGCGTCTGTCTGTTGGTCTGTGACTGCTCTCCTGGGCGCAGTTTTCAACTTTTTCAAAAAATTCTTTTTGCAATGGGCTTCCAATGCAAATGGCTTGGCTGAGTTCTGAGATGGGCACTAACGGTCACATTTTACCGTTAGAAACCGTTACGATTTTAAAAATGTTTTATGGCACTATATGCATGTGACACATAATCT
>JAHZNG010003272.1:0-18847 GCA_027744375.1 Orchesellides sinensis
ACGTTGGGATACTAATGCTTATCCTTAATAACTTTAAATCGAATAAAATATTAGTATACGTAATGTGTGTTAGCATTTCCTTTTACCTACTAATTAGCTACTAATATAGAAAAATTCATTTCTAAATGTGCGTGGTTGTTTTAAATCTGGCATCTGACGTGGTTTCAAAGGAGTAAACAAAGTATGTCCTTATCATTTGTAATTTGTAATGGTATTATTGTATTATTAGGTCTAGGAGGCTTCTTTAGATTAAAAAGTAATCCTATGCTACACATCATTCAACTAAATACCTCGCATTGACTTTGTAATTTTTGTAATTACCTGGCATTGTATATTTTTTGAGTACGTTAAAGAAACAACGTAGAAAGTAAGAATCGCTAACTTACCTATATTTTACATATACTTATGTGTATACATTTCATTTTGTTTTAGTGTAGTTTTAATTTAGCGACCAGAAAGTAAGTTTTTAATTAACAAAAACCAAGCACATCAAGTTAAGCGCCTGCATCCAAAAACATGAATCTCTTCTGGGTTCAACAGAGGCAGAAAGTGCTCAGCTCCATTTGAGTAGTGTTCGTTTGTCCATGGGAGTTGATCTCATCCTTTTCCGTTACACCATTACCTATTTTATATGCATACAGGTAAAAGCAGCAAAAACTACAAATGATACTGTCTCCAGTCTTCACAGATTCTAAAAATCCCTTGTAGAATTCATTATAATGATTAAATATTTGCATGTAGCATATTATAAACAAAATATATTCATAAAACAAACTCATTTCATTTCCATGAAGTGTGGAGGTGAAGGAAAATGAGGAAAGCATATGATTTTGTAACCCGTTTGACTTGTGAATGCGAATAACTCTTAGAAGAATCCTTATATCCAGGAGTAGCTTTAATGTCAATTTAGTGAAAACCTATTACATTACGACTGGGAAAAACCTTGTAGTTTCCCCGCACATTTGCTATAATGTATTCAAAAACTAGGAGAAAACAAGAGGAAAGACACATACATAGATAGAGAGAAAGAGAAGCGGAGAAAGACTGTATAGCAAGTAAAAGCAGAAAGATGAAAAAGGTAGTAGGTAGCTCCATAACTTTGCTTGCCCACGGGCAGCATAAGTGGTTTGCTTACTAAAACACACCATGCAGAAAAGAGAGAAACAAAATAAAACAAGAATTTTTGAGGGACCGTGTTTTTCCTCTTTGTTATATTTGCCGTGTGTGCTCTTTAAAAGAGCATACGAAAGATTTGAATTTTACAAATATGGTTTGCTTCATCATCCCACAAAATTTCGTCTTCGTATTCGTCATAGATTGGCTCTGACAAGTCCATGAGGGATGCTACAGGAGTCTATTTTCTTATACGTAAGTTATGTATATTTACCATTCCACAAGTATGATTCAACAATTTACTACGGCATTCTTTGAGTCTTTTGCTTTATAGTTGAGGTCGGCAGTCTATTTTCTAAAAAGAACTTTTGTTTTCGTGGTGGAGCAATTCAAATAGAAATGAGGAGGTAGAATGGCAAGTCAACTGCATTAAATTTCATATACACAGCAATTTTGGAAACCAAAGCCCTCAAAAGATTCCGTGGAACAAGAAGGATACATATTACCCATTTCATCATGATAGACTTTACCAACCGCCGCTGTATCTCGTAACCAGAAGATTCATTTTAACAAGATATCATGCTAATCGTAGTCAAGTGCTTTATTAAAGCATCACATGAAAAACTGAGGCTAGAGGCAATATTTGTTCAGGGAAATATAGAAAACAGAGAAGAAAAACAATAGTGTGAATTTACAATGTAGCACAATTCTATGATCAGATAATCTTATCATATTATCCCACAGAGTGTAGCAATACGACTCGGGGTAGGTGATCATCGTCAGTGTTAGTATGATGCAATTTTCTTACAAATAGGAGGAGGCAGCTCATCCAGACATAAAAGGTTCAAATTAATCTTGAGTCTCCAGGAAAATCCATTTAGATTTGTAGACTCATCCCAATTCTTCCAAAATCTTGCAGCAAATTCGTACTGATAACGTAGTAGGGCAAAAGGGTATCACATCTCATGAAAGTAATACCATCAAGCCATATATTTTACAAATACATACCCGATGATCTCATCCAATTTTCTGGAGGAAAGCTTGCTTCAAAGTCGGCATGTCATTATGCATATGCATGTTGCATGGAAGGGAGAAAACGGGGTGGGAAAATGAAAAGGAGTTTTTTGTAGCAAAATGAATGTAGTTTATATGTGATGGAAACACGTAGTCCCGCTGCCACATCTTTAAGGGAACAAAAAAATGTGAAAGCTCTTTCGTATGAGAAATATCTATATTCAAATCACTACTTCCAGATTTCGTACTTTCGCATATTTAACAAATTACCAGTTAAAAAAATAACATGAACAACGTAAATGTATGTATGTATACATTTAGCATCAGATGTAATAAAAGAAAATGATAAGATTGCTTGAGACAGGTGAAAGCGCTTGACTAAAGGAAGGAAGCTCTGTTACGCGAAAAAGTTTTGAAAAAACATTCTCGCATGCATACATAACATCTTACAACCTTACTTATGGCATGGTGAAAAGACTCAGAGGGCAAGTAGTTTCAAGCGAACATTGGAAACTCTGCTGTAAACTCATGTACTTTGAACATTATCATATCACACGTTAAATCTCCCAACTCTCGTCAAGATATCTCATTCCAATTTCACTCAAGTGTTCCGGACTTGCATGCATATCTCCATCCATTTCAAATAATAAATAGCTGTAGACAACACACATATAAGGAAAGGGAAAGGAGTAGTAGCAACTAGATGTGAAATCTATTATTCTTTTTAGTTTTCTCTTCAACATTCTAGTCTAAAAACTGAAAACTTCTTGTTGGTCTGATGCTCTCTAGCCTATAGCAATTCCACCTGCATTTGCTTTAGCTGCTTCAGTTATGCTTCAACTCAGCCCAGAAGACAAAACCATTCAAGCAGTTGAAGCCGAGTTAACCAAGGCTACACTACATTTTTATGTAACAACTGCTTCTCGTTCATGTACATAGTTAGGTACACACACACTCCATATATTCGTTTACGGTAAGGTGAGCCGAGCCACTACTCGCTACCACCACACCACCGCTTACTATAAACTGCCTGCACACAGTTCACTATCCTTGTTTTCTTCCTCCTTCTTGGTTTAGTTACCCGGCGAAAATTGCCTCAAGTTAAACTTGTTCTCCGAGAAAGAGAAAGCAGGGAAGAGAAGTTCAGGGCATTCATCATATCCATATCTCGCAGCAGCAGCAGGAAAGACTGTGTGTAGCACAATCAGGCATTTCTCCATGAATTGTCCATGTCATGTGCACATGCATAGGTACATACATATATTGCAATTCTAAGACAATTTCGTTTGTGTAACAGTGTAATTGTAAAGTTATACGTAACATATACTAGGAGGTATATACATTGGTGCTCATAGACAATTTCTTACTTAAATTCTACATACATACATATGTCCGCATATTCAATACAAATGGGCTTTATACTGCAAGTGTATGTAATGTATGTATACCATGAAGTGCAATAGCATAAATGCCTCAGCATACTAATATTGATCGATTGCAGCCAGCCCCAGTACTCTTATTCTCAGGCTATGGGGAAACAAGGAAGAAGCGCTGTGAAAGGAACAAGAGAGAAAGTTGCGCCGCCGTGGTTGTGTTGTTCTGTTGTGTTCAGGCTCTCATCCCTCTCTCTCTTCGACTACAGCAGGACATGAACTCTTAGAGAAAGATAATATACCACAGAGTAAAGCCTTCCTCTTTGTACTGAAGAATACGGGAGAGTGAGCGTGTTTTCTCCATTTCCCGACTCTCCTACTTTCTTCCTCTTCTTGACTTTACTGGATAGATACACGACATACGGCACGGCGATGCCCATTTGAGCAGAGTAGTCCTGGCTTTGCCTGGCTCTGTTGCTGCTCGGGTTTGTTCCTAGCTCTGCTCTTTACAATATAGTAGTCGAGGTTTTTCCATTTTTTTCAAGTCAGTTTAAACAGAGAAAGAAAAAAATATTCTGGCTTGGCTTGGGCAACTAATGTGTAAAAGGAATCAGATTGTGCACGACGACGTCGACTACACAGTAGCAAGAAGAACCGATCAACTTTATTAACATACATGCATTCATTCTTTCAGATGGCACAATATATTATACTCTTTCCAAAATTTATATCTTTATCATGCTCATTTATCACACACAGTACACACACCACCCATCAACTTCATCATCGTCAGCCTCCTCATCTCTGAACACTTCTTATTGTAGTACACATTTTCCTTAGTGATTTTTACCCACCTACAAAAGCAAAAGAAAAAATTAGCGACAAAAGAATAGAGGAGAGGGCATCTGTAAAACGAGAAGTAAACACAGGTACAAAAAAGTACATTGGAGAAAGCACATAAATCTATCTATACATAATATTGAAACGTAATTGATACAAACTAAAAAAGTCAAGGATGAATGCTGTTGAAGCTATTGAAGATACCAACAGTAGGATCCAACTACAGGAAGAAAGCTTTACACATTTTTTTAAAGCAGTATCGCATCTCCACACCAGACAAATTCCTTTTGCTGCTGAGCTACGGCTTTGGTGAAAGCATAAAGTAAGACGGCACAAGCACTCATTGCATTACTTGTTTTAGGTGTAAGGAGAGGATGAGTACTAGATTTTTTGCTGACAGCTATTTCTACACGGTGTTTTATTATTATTTTGAGTGATACTCCTAAAAGATAAAAAATTTAACGCTGAGTGAATATGTGTCCCTGATGCAACCGATATGCCTGTTTACAACTCACTCAAAGTGTGTAATCCCTCAATAACACTGTAACAATATTATTAACAAGCACAAAACTATGTACCTCTTTCCTGATTATAGAGTGTGAACCCACATCTGAAAGAAAACGCTGGCTTTGACAAGTGTGTATCTTTATTATCATCATTAGTTCTTCTTTGTACAAAGGAACTCAATTACATTGTAAATTATATGGTATATAGTAATATAATAGTGCGCTTCTGTTCCACACACAACATCTTTCCGATTTCTGTCATTAAGAAAAAGGGAGTTAGTGTGTAATTGTAACAAAATATCCTTTCATCTTCTATAGTATTATCCTAAACAAAGTGAACTCAAATATACATCAGTCATAAATAGTGCAATCCGTTATGAATGGATATTATTTATTTGTTTGAGAATGTAAGATCCTCCCTTTACATCTGTCGTTTCATTCATTCATTCACTTTCTCCACATGTGTGATTTGTGGCATAATGTTTATCCGGTGCAATGAATGAACTACAAAAATAAAATAATGTTTTTTTTTNTCATTCACTTTCTCCACATGTGTGATTTGTGGCATAATGTTTATCCGGTGCAATGAATGAACTACAAAAATAAAATAATGTTTTTTTAAAAAAATTACTCAGACTGAGATTGTAAATTGTCGGATGTAATTTGCATAAATGACATGTTTCTCATTTCCTGTAAATCCATACAAATATTTGCAAGCAAAAATTTTTGTGTATCTTTTCAGATTTACGTTACATCAGAACTTTGATCGGCAATGGAAGACTTAGAGAAGATACCATAATCTGATCACTTTCAATTAAAAATTACTTCGGCTCGTTACTCTCAGCAGATTAAATTCATAATGTTATTAGGAGATACCATACAAAGTCAAAGTTTCGTACATTTTATTAGCTATAGCCTTTCAACGGCACGAGGGGAGTTTCCCGTATTTTTTCGGTGAAAGTAATGTGTACGTGAGCGAGTTAGTGTGCTTTTCTGCGAACTGACACAAAAGCAAAATCACGAAGCATTTATGGAATCAAATTACATAAAGGAAAGAAAAGAATCGGCAAAATAACTGAGAAGGATATGGATGCGGAATCAGGTCCCATTCGATGTGACTCTACGCTTAGTGTTGTGAAAATACAGCCGGTCAATGGGAACCAAAAGGGGAAGCGCTTGTTGACAAGGCATAAATTCAGTGATCCCGAGATTGAAGAGCTGTACCAACTCCATTCAGCTAATCAAAAGAAAACTGAGTTGTTTAGATGTTTTCTATACTGTGTACTTTTTTACTCTGTGGTTCACATTGTAGTTTACGCTGCTTGGATAGGCAAGCACCCAGTTGTGTTTGGAAATGATCAGGAAAGATATCGTCAGCAATATTCATCTGGCAGACATGGGATTGCTACTACAACAGGTTTGTAACCGTGTTTTAGTTAATATTTTTTCAGTCCATGCATTTATAAGGTAGCATTGAAAGCAACGTGAAATTTTAAAGTTTACAATAATATTGAATGTGATGCGTGATTTGAGCATTCACAATATTACATACATAAATTAATTAGCCTCCTCTAATGTAGCAAATGACGGGCCATATTATATCTAGCCTATCTTTCACAGCAAACGGAAGATATTGATTTTTATATCAAATTAATTTTTCATGGCCAAATTTTATGCATCAAAATATTAAACAGTAAGGTTGGGAATTAAAAATGTTAGAATGCACGATCTTCTAAGGAACGAATTCAACTAGATCTAATATAACCATTCTGATTACACAGAAAACAGAATCTGTAATAACAAAAATATTTTGGAAATGAAATATGTTTGGCAGAGTAGAAATCTATGATTTCACAAAATGACCATATTTGGTATAAAAATTGACAGCAGAGTTCGATGTGGAAACACCGGAGACGATGACGCTCAACACATACGCATCCATGTTGGAAACATCTCACTCTCGACTCCAAAAGTCAGTATTTCATGTGGATGAGACCTCAGACATTCTTCAATATTCGGTGGTGAGGAAGCATGAGAATACAAATCAATATCCGACAGACAGAACGGTAATGAGCTTGGCAACGGGTAGTCGTTTAGCATCACGAGCAATACAAGGAACACCTCCATCACGACTACAAAACCAACCAGTTTACTCCCATCACGTAACTACCACGAACAAGGAAAATCCTAGAACGAGAGGTATCACAAGAAGTGGAAGTAGCGGTAGCATTTCTCCAACTCACACAGAAAATAATAATATCAAGGGTAATAATTTTCACTTACGTCCACCACACTCAAGTTCCAATAACTTGCACCACGCTGATGACCACCGTATTAAGGAACAGAAGCGAAATCATGAGCTGAATGATAAGAATCGTGAAGTTAATGATGTTGAAGAGGATGGTAATGGCGAAGAAGGTAAAATTACACAAGGTGATGAAGACGATGATGATGATGACAAGCAGTTGAAACTAGCCAAGACTTCGCCAACCACTGGAGCACAACATCATCGACTCTCCAATGAGCTTGCGGATTGGTCTGCCAGAACAAGTAGTAGCAGTAGCAGTATTAGCGATAGGAATAGAAGACCCCTAACCTGGTTTCCATATAGCACCAGTAAAACCAATTACCGTTACAGGAGCAAACGCGGGATTGCCACAAGAGGCGCACATAGATACAACACCAGCAATAACATTAATAAAAACCAGGGAGGAGATGGTGAAGGAAGTGAGCACAAATTGGAAGCTGCTTCCGGTTCGCCATCATCAAGTACCGGCAAAGCTGATGGTGTTAACCTGATAAACAGTGACAAATTCAAGGCATATGCTTACACTCAAGATGATAGTGAATTTGAAAGTCATTCTGAACTAAGCCCAGGCAACTTGTATTTTGTTTGCGGTCTATTTTGTCTTCTTATAGCGTGCGTCTTTATTGTTAGCTTTATGCTCCTTCCATTTAAACGCTGTCCTAAAAATCATCATATTCCCGTTCTCATCTGGTCAGCCACAATTTTATGTTCTGTGGCTGCTCATGTCGAGTCATCAGTTCATCCGCGGTTGGCATTGGGATGGATTCTCCTAGAAACCTTCCTCATTTGGATAACGCTCCCGATGAGAATGAGGACGGCTCTATTTTATACGACCATGTTGGCCGTACTTTATGTGATTGTTACAATGTTACGAGAGAGACACCGACCATACCTTGGTCGACAGGTAGGATAATACGATAAGTTTTATGTGCCCATAATGATGTTTTTGCAACCGTTATATTAATTTGGTGCATGAATACATATTTCGCATTTTCTGATAAATCTTTTTCACATACTTCATATTGGAATTATAAGCTGTAAACGGAAGGGCTTTAGAGAAGGAAATGAGATTATTATAATGAAGTTGTGGGTTGGGTTTGAAAATCTGTCCTTGCCACGAGTCTTTAGACGGGTAACCGTATCCCAAAGAAGATTAGAGCGCGCTGTGTTTGTTGTGGTAGCATGATTTATAATAATAATCATTCCTCGTCTGAAATCCTCTCACAATATCTATTGAACGTAGAATCTGAAGATACATGCACATATAAACTTAAGTATAATATCGTGCACGCCTGTAGTCAAAAGAAAGTAAACAGGTGTGGATTACGCGTAAAGTGTGTCTACACATTTCAATAACAATGACTTTCTCCTTTTTGTATATTCATCCTGATGCTAATTCCAGATAGGAGCAGATATCATTTTGATTGCTATTACCAACCTCATGGGCATGCTGGAGTTTTATCTGAGTGATAAAAAGCAAAGAAGGGCTTTCATTGACACAAGACAATCTTTGGAGATGAAGTTGGTTATTGAAGAGCAAGCTATGGAGCAGGTAAATTTCCAACTTTCACTACTAATGATAAATATTTTGGCCGACATCATTTTTCCCTCTTGTTACACAAATCGGTGCAACGGCGGAAGTAAAAATTGTATTTAAAAAATAACTTTCTATTCCCTGAGCTCACTTGATCATTACCTTTCCTTTTCAAATCAACAACTTTTCACAATAGGATATATATAATGAAATGCCTACAAAAAAAATTATTAAGCATCTATAAAAAGCACTTTTTTACATACACGATCATTTTTTTTCTTGCCCATTAAAATACAGGAACGACTTCTTCTCTCAGTTCTTCCTGAGCACTTGGCTTTGAAAATGCGTCAAGACTTGGGAGAAGCTACTGATGGACAGTTCAAAAAGATTTACATGAGTAGGCATGAAAATGTCAGGTAAATTGTTTTCAATCAAAGCTTTTAGAGTCTTGATCGTGTTTAAATTTAGAACAACCTACAAATATTTTTTACTTAATGTAAGTACTTCAAAACTGTGTTATCATCGATTTTTCTCTTCTATTTTTGGAATCGCTTACAGCATTTTGTATGCAGACATAGTGGGGTTCACAGCCATCTCATCAACATACTCCGCTTCCGAGCTTGTCAAAATCCTGAATGAGTTGTTTGCTACTTTTGACAAGTTGGCAGAAGTATGACACGTCATTTTTTACTGAACAATTTCATATATAAAATACCTCACATTGATTAATACACCGATTTGTATGTTTATGAACTATTCTTAGCATGCTCACCTGATGAAAATTTATCAAACTTTTTGTATGTATTTTTTCAACAGAAATACAATCAAATACGTATAAAAATTTTGGGAGACTGTTACTACTGTATTTGTGGAGGTAAAGCTTGACGATTACATTTTTGCTTGAATACAAATTTGCTTTTTCCAAATCTATCCTCATTTTACTGACTTGTAACACGCTAATTAAACTTTTATACATGTGTAAGTGTACTAACTAAGCCACACAACATTTGGCAATATGTGCAACCATAAAACACTATCTAGTATTTAAACTGGAATGCTTCTGTTTTATGACCGTATAAAACCTCATGCAAAAGAGTAGCCATAAGGCAGATTTCACACATGCCATATTATACACACTAAGCCATCAAACACGTCAGTAGAATTTATTAATAAAAAAAGCAAGTAGTAAAAACCCAAACTAAGAGAAATGAGAATGCATATTATCACACATATAATCTATTATTAGCTCCGGAGGAGAGGGCCGACCATGCCATTCTCTGCGTTCACATGGGTCTCTCAATGGTGAAAGCAATCAAATATGTTCGAATATACTTAATTTTGTGTGTATATAAAACTAGTCTGTTTTTATTGATTTCATGGCTCGCCAGAGAAAATAATTAGTTACATCCTTTCCTTCTCATATATTATGCCTAAAAGTAAATACATGCTTACATGTGCACTTTCATCCTTTCTCTCGGCTCATCATAACACTACAGTCGATGTGTGTCTATGAATGCAAATACACACTGGAAGACATTGATACTAGTATTTCACATACATGCACTCAAAACCCACCCATTTTGTGTAAAGCACTCCAATCTCCTACATTATACTTTTTCCATGCTCACTTTTATATTCGACTTCCGAAAAGGAAAAAGAAATGAAGGAAAAAGGTATGTGAAGGATGCACAATAAATAATGATCGACGAAGCCTGAATAAACATTAATACTTAATTTTGTGTGTATATAAAACTAGTCTGTTTTTATTGATTTCATGGCTCGCCAGAGAAAATAATTAGTTACATCCTTTCCTTCTCATATATTATGCCTAAAAGTAAATACATACACACAAGTGCACTTTCATCCTTTCTCTCGGCTCATCATAACACTACAGTCAGTGTGTGTCTATGAATGCAAATACACACTGGAAGACATTGATACTCGTATTTCACATATGCATTTAAACCCACCCATTTTGTGTAAAGGCACTCCAATCTCCTACATTATACTTTTTCCATGCTCACGTTTATATTCGACTTCCGAAAAGGAAAAAGAAATGAAGGAAAAAGGTATGTGAAGGATGCACAATAAATAATGACCGACGAAGCCTGAATAAACATTGAACGTCTGTCTTACTTGAGTGTTTCGCCAATATTATATTAGATAAGGTGTGCCAGTCTTGTAGTATTGACCAGGGCAGGTATGCTACAGTATCACTTTCCCCCATTTGAAATATTAACCACATTCTGATTGTGGCAGATATACGTTGAGCCTGGAGAAAGCACAATGCATCTTTTCTTTAGTTTTTACGGCAGCAAATGTATGGAATGGCTTCTGTAGCTTTATTACTGATTAAAAAATGTCCTTTTCCTTTATACTCTTTGTATAATCCAGGAGAGTACATATATCAGAGGTCACGTTGGGCTTTCTCGGTGATGGTTTCGAGGTTGAGCCAGCTCACGGGGAGAAGCGAGAGGAGATCCTGAGAATAGCTGGAATCAAGACGTACTTTATTGTTCGTCCCATTAAGCCAGTACGTAACCTGTGTATCAATTATTATCAATAATGTATAGAACTAACTATGAGGGCGACTCATGTGTCTATGATTCGGTATTAGCTTGGGTGTGTACTACTGTGCACATTCTCATATACCTTGCATGTAATACATTCATTTCCTAATTATATGACCGACTCTTATCACTTATAGAACAATGTGACAATACATAATATCCTTTTAGAATATAAATGTTTGTTTTAAAATAAACTCTACTACATTATGGCTGATATATTATTAATACTTGATAGCTAAGAGAAAGTTCAACGGGGGCGACTGAGAATGGTGACGTGCCGCCTGATGATACAGTCATTACCAAAGACCTACCTTCTGACTTGCACTCGACCTTTGCTGAGGATTCCAATGTAAGCCTACATATATATTGTATTGAAAAAGCGCTATAGGAAAAGAAACTGTCTCATCTTTCTTAATCTGCTCAGATTCTTTTTTTCAAGAAAAACACTTAACTGGTCCTTTATCTTCAACTGTTCTCTAGAGTGCTATTGAAGAATCTCATGTTCATGGAAAACAGACTGAATTAGAGGCGTACCGTTTGAGACTCAAAGAGGAACTTTTATCACGAGATGGTTACAAGTGAGTGCTATTTGCTCCTTACTTTTATTCATTCATATATGTTTTAGATATGCAGGATGTACATATACTTGAGAGGTAGCGTGAACGTGAACCAGTCATTTTCAAGTTTATAATAATTTCCTTTTCTTTTTTTGTTAGGGACTTGTCACGTCAATCTCACTGGCTCACACTTAGTTTCCGGGACTCGACTAAAGAGTCTGAATTCACGAAGCACAAGGATGCATATGCCGGAATCTATTATGGAGCATGTCCGATTGCTCTGCTGGCAGTGGCGCTTTCTGCATTCTCCGTCGTTTCATTTACTCTCGTTGGATTAGTGGTATTATTAGTAGGCCTCTTGTTTCTTGGGCTTATTACAACATTTTCTGCCTGTGAAACGTCACCAATGAAAAGCCGATTAAAGGTGAGTAAAGCTTCTTTGCCAAGAGGCTTATTATTTATCTAGTTATAAATTTCATCTTGAATCTTGACAAATTTTACATCCTGATGAACGACGTTACTTTGCATGTTAAAATATAATACATACAAGTATTGAATGGTAAATTATTTTACTCATGAGAGAAAGTTTGGAGAAAGGTACGACGCATAAAACACATGGATGTAATATGAGCTTATGATATTATAGAAAGCAGAAGGACTTTCTCTTTATACACATACGTATATTTTTCATGCTTGCAGAAAATGTCCAACGTTATTGAGTCAATCTGTTCACTTGAGTCAGAGCTCTGGGTGAGAAGATTGGTGGCTGTGCTTGGAGTCCTCGTGCTTACAGCCGCTAATGTGGTTTTCAATGGTAAGAAATATTGGATTAGGTATATGTATCTCCTTCTTACATCCAGCAATATGTACATGCAGTATATACCTTCTCCTTTGTCTCCACCTTGTAAATTATTACTATGATCTGATGGATTACTGCTTTTGTGTAGTCATTTGTAATCTTTACACAATATTATGCATGCTTCAATAATGAATGATACAATACAATATGCACATGCTTTGTAAACATTGTTATCTTTTTGGTCCACTCTCATAGATACCCTGTCTGGAAACAAAAGAGTGCTCAAGGGCAATATCAGAGGAAGTTGAGGAGCCGTTGGTTTTACCTAATTTAGCAAGTGAAATGCCAGGTCAACCTGAGTGTCGGCTTCCTGCATTTTTCATACCCTTTGCTGCCGTCATCCTTTTTGGCGTTACACTCCTGACATACTTGGGATTCTGGCTCAAATCTCTAATCATCGTATCCATACTTTTGTTACACACCGCTCTCATGCTTGTTACCCCTCTCAAAGCGATGATGGAGTGTAGCGAGAGGCTTCTTTATGGTGACGAGTATAGGTAAGAAACGAGTAAAATATGATGGGGCTTTACTCAACTTATTTCTTTCAATAATGCCTTCTACGAATTCAAAAGTTTGCTTAACGTCTCTTATCTTACACTCTCTCTTCCGACCGTTAGAGATCAATATTACCATAATATTAGGTATTTATAGATTACCTATGCGCATTGTACTCATATTATATCGTGAGAAAGTTTGCAGATGTATCCATTAGCGTTGTTGAATATACATAATATACTGCGCCCTTGGCATTGCTTTGATCCCCATATTATATTACTTGAGAGAGCAAAAGTATTAGTGTTATTACGCGATAAAAGAGCTTTAGTAAGTGGTATTGCAAAATAGGAGATCAAAAAATAGAAAAATGACTTTTTCTCTTCTCTCTTTCTCCATACAGACTCATTCCTGTTTACTACTACTTGGCCCTCTTCGCTGCTGTAGCGTTTGCTGGATTATTCAGTCTCAATCGTAGGGTACGTTACTTAAGACTTTTCTTTGGTAGAAAGCCTTGAAAGCAGATAAAAATCATGCTTTACTAATATGTATGTCGTGTAACATAGTAATTTCTTCCATTCCTGATGCATACATGTATTTATAATGACGGACGGTTATACTGTGTTCCTTTTGCAAACTATTGTGATAATATGATAACTTAGCAAATATTTTTTCGTTCACATTCCAATACAGCTTGAGAAGTCTGCCAGGGTACTATTTCTTTGGAAAACGGAAGTGGAGCATCAGCGAGAAACGGCGACACAGCTGCGACAGAAAAACGAAGCTCTGGTAAATTTTAAATAAATTAGTCTTTAACATGAAAAACTTGCTACGATTTTGAAAACTTTGCTTAAGGCCATTCAATATGGAAGCAAATGGGGAAAATTTAGAAATTCAAATATTCAAAATTGGAGTAGTATTTAAAACTTTTGAAAACTATGTTGTTTCAATTAGATACTAAACTAAAAAACATAGTTAAAAAATTTTGAAATTTATTTCCCAATTTTAAATTATCGCAGAATCTAAATTTTTCCCGCTTTTCCATGATATACTCACTTAAAACGGCTTAATTCATATGTGTAAATATGCACTGGAAAAGTTCTGTAACAGCGGGGCAGCATAAATTTTCAGTTTTATTGATTACGGGTTAAATATTTTTTATGGATCAAATCGCTCGTGCCATGAAGTAAATGATTTTAACTCATTTGGGACAAGCAAGGTGAAAGAGAAACAATAATGGAAAAGTCATTGACTTATGTAACTGAATACTTGAAAAGTGCAAAGGAACTTCTTACATTCTATCCTATTGTTCCATTCTGTATAATACATAACAGAACTTGCATTATGTATGCATCTTTCCACAACTCCACTGGACTTCAGTCACACACATAGGTGTAGGACATAAAATATAAAAACTTCCAATTATGTCCTTTTATTTTGGGCCTGGGAAAAAAGCGAGGGAGAAAACCCTAAATAATAACTTTATTTTGATAGACGGATGCAACGCCTATGTATAAACGAAACAGACGCCCAGATTAAAGGTTTAACTACTATTCAGAACAGTGAGTGGTGGCTGATATGAGCTTATTTATACGTTAGCTCGCTGCAGCGTCTTTAAACATTTCTAATCATGAGCCGCTATCAGCTTCGTTTAATGCACTAAACAAAATGCAACGGAGCTTACATAATAAGAAAAGTTTTTGTTAGGTAATACTTCGAACTGCGAGACTTGGGATAAAAAGATCATTACGTCAACGTCTGCTTTCTCTATAGGTATACAACATATTGCCCCCCCCACGTAGCAACACATTTTCTTGGATCCAGGAGGAGAAAACATGAAGAGCTGTACAGTCAGAGCTATTCCGAAGTTGGGATTTTATTTGCGTCTATGCCAAACTTTTCAGGTAATGTAAATAGTAAATACCTTCTAGCCACACGGTTTAATTAATTAAGATCTCAACTGTGTGCAATTGCCTTACACGTGCCTGTAGCATGTAGCCATCTTATATTGTTTTATTTTCATTTAGATTTTTATACGGAGGAGACAGTTAACAATCAAGGTTTAGAATGCTTGAGATTCCTGAACGAAGTTATTTCTGACTATGATGCGGTAAGGTCATATATAAATTGTTTATTTTTGTGATGTTATTCGTAAAGAATTTAAAGGTAATAATTGCAAGTTAATGACTTGATACAGTTACTGGAACTACCAAAATTCAATGAGCACATTATCAAAATAAAAACTATTGCGTCTACATACATGGCAGCCAGTGGTCTCACCCCTTCCAAGCAAGCCAGGGTAACGTATTCATTTAGTTTTATAAATGCAGTATACATTACTACCGATAACACAACCAATTGTTTAGTAAACTTTTCTTTTAATTAAAGCCGGAAGACCCTGATAAAACCCGCTGGCATCATTTAAGCTTACTGGTGGAATTCGCTTTTGAGCTGAAGAAAGCCCTTACCTGCATTAATGAACAGAGTTTTAACCACTTTGTTCTCAAAATGGGTTAGAATTTTAAAATAAATTTTAATACAAGGGAAACAGAGATCCGAGATTCAGAACTGTTCTTTAACGGTTTTTTTCCTTTTTAATTATTGTCAGGTATTAACCACGGCCCAATAACCGCTGGTGTAATTGGAGCACGGAAACCCCATTATGACATTTGGTAAATTTAACAAGTAACAAATTTTTCTAGAAATTAACATGTCGGATTAAAAGTTAAATCTGTTAATTCATTTTCTTTTAGGGGGAATTCCGTTAATGTTGCTTCCCGTATGGAAAGTACTGGAAAAGCCGGCTGTATTCAGGTAACGTTTTATTAAGATTTTTAACCGTGCAAAAATGAGTTGCAAAACTAAACAGTTCCATGCTTGTATCTCTCATGTAACAGGTAACAGCAGAAACTCATAGAATCCTCAGACTCTACGGATACACGTTCGAGCAGAGAGGATTGGTAAATGTTAAAGGCAAGGGTCAACTAATGACCTACTACCTAATTGGCCGTGGACCTGAGCCCTCAGAAGAAGAGGTGCAAAAAATGCTTTTGGAGCCGGAAAACAATGATGGCAATACGACCGTTCCTCAGTAACACGCTTTATGTTAGAGAAGACATTCAAAAACTGTAAAACCCATCTTAGCGCAACAACAAAAACCATTATACACCAATATATTATAAATATAAATAAATATATATAGATTTTAAATATTTCACCCTGTTTGTTTGACTGTTTTTTAGAACAAAAACAAAATCTAAGTGAAATAAAACTTTCATCTTACAAATTTCTTAATCAAAAGAACCGTATTTACTGCTGTAGTATAAAATTATTACAAATCCTTAACAAACTTCTCTCTAAATTCTTAACTTATTTAACATATACACACTAACTAAGTTACATCATTACCCATTTCATTCTTTACGCATGGCTAGCATAGTATTCACATCCCAAATTATCGTCCTCAGATGATCTATTGCTTCCTTCAGATGTCGATTTCTAATCATTACTTGCTACAAACCAAAAACATGCCTCAATTAGCAAACAATCATAGTAATACTACATAATTACATATTACTTAAATCTGGTCTGACGTACTTCCATGATTTCTTTGTACTCTTCCACTGCTTGTTTGTACGATTCCGTGTTCTTCTTATCATCTATGGCCATGCTATCATCACTCTTATTCAGAATTTCTTCCTGTAAAATTAAATTTAAATATTTACATTATCAAATCTAAAATACGCAACAACAATACCAATTTCACTATAAAATAGTCAACCTCAAACGGGATATCCCTATTGCTGGGAAAATTTTCTTCAGTTTTCTCATAGATCACCCTCAGTCTTTTAAAATTTGCCTTGATGTTTTTGAGAATCTCTTGAAACTTATTTTTCCTATCAATCCCCAAATTCATTTTACCATCGGGCGGCTACAAAACAAACAATACAAACCTTCGATCAAATTTAATTTTCAACATCATGCCACCAGATAAATATATTCCCGACGCCATCTCTTTTTACCGTAGTGTTCCTCAGCAGCTGAAATAACTCCTGTGACCTCGCCACAATTTCTTGAACCGTCTCCTGACCAAATCTACATAACATGGAAGCGTTTAACTCTTTTGATGCTGGAGCCTGCTGCTGCTGGGGTTGTTGAGGCGGCTGCCCACCCTGAGCATTAGACGCTTGCTGCCAGTTCTGTGGGGATGGTACGTATCCTCCATGCCCCGCTGTGGTTGTCGACACTTGACCATCTGAATGACCTCCTCCAGAATGCATACCTCCATGACCCATTTGCATAGCCGCCATTTTAACAAGCTTCAAATTCACACAAAAATGATCAAATTTATCCACACATAAACTTCTCTAAAAACTACAACACAGGCTATTATGATTGTTAAAAACGATTACCTATTATTAAATCCTTCTTAACGCTGGGAGAAATTTTACTTCTTCGGAAGAGTAATTTGGGAGTTTGGGAGTAATAACAAAAATTCCATCTGATCAGCAGGACACACATGAAGAATTTTAGAAGCGTTCATGCCGACTTGCCTATTGCACTACCTGACAAGTATGCTTGAAATGTATTACATTTTCCATGTTCCAATTGAAAGGCTTTGCCGGGAAGTAGACCTCAAATGCACCAAAATATACCAAGGCTTTGCAGATTCAATCTGTCATCTGCTTTTAAAATTTTTGTTGATTTATTGTTGGATGGAATCTATATTTACATCGTTTTTACATTGTTAATACCCCCAATCATAGTGATTGTTTCAATAAATCAGTAATCGTACAGTTGGTCCTTGTAGACTCTTACAAAGACTGACTGAATTAAAAAGTATATAAATGCCTACGTCAACAACAAGCACGACTGAATCTGAAAATAACGCTAACGCTGAGAGGGTTGTCACTAAAGAGGACCAACAGGGACCCAAAAAGGGAGATTCTGAAGATAACGGAAAGGAGGATAACAAGGTGAGTTCCAAGTTGTCAGTTATAACTATCATCCTGGTCAATATTTAAATAGGTCATAAGTTGTAAGTACACATACAACATACTAGCAGTAGGTTGCAAGTTCGGCTTACGACGTCCTCGAAATAATCAGGTCCAATAGTTGTCTGATATGGTGAAATACTTCAAATTTATGTTTGTAGGTTATCTTGCAAAGCCATTTTGTGGTAAAACCAAGTCATGTTCAAATTTCGGTGTATTTTGTGTTTGTGAATACCGTAGGGAAGTTGATATTGATAACCCGCATAGTTATCATAATTTTGCATTGGAGTTGGCTTACAAAAGTTAGGTGATAGTTATTTGTTTCAATTATAACATGCATTTAAAGGGCGTAACTCTTTTAAAGAATCTGGTATGCAGAATGGGTCGGAAGAAGATTTCTCGCGAAGTCATAACAAGTTGTTATACCATGCGTATGGTATCAGTAATACTTACAAGTACTTATCTATTATGAGTCGTAGTGAAAAGCTTCGTCTTAAGGCATACTTAAATAGCATTTTAGGCATACTTTTTATTGCGTTTACTTCCGCACAAGCCCTGTAACGTAACACGCTGCTCAAATATATCTTTACTGGGCAGGATCTCTATTTTAAACGTAGTATTTCAAATGAAAGCTGCGTAATCCTTTCAGTCATGCATAATCATTGCATCAGTGGGGAAGTTTACGCA
>JAHZNG010003273.1:0-11116 GCA_027744375.1 Orchesellides sinensis
TCTTCCTGCGCTTTTAATGCAACTGAGGGCGTGGTGTCCAAATGAGTCTGCGACTCCCCCACACGTGCATGTATGAGGCTGGTAAACCTTGCATCCAGGAAAGAATGTTTGCATTAGTTCAGTTTTGCTAGAATTTTTTCTTGTAATATCAATTTCATTCAGGAATTCGGCGTATTAGATAGAGTTTTTCTTTTGTAAGCAAATTGAGATTTTAATGCGATACTTGATATTGTTTTTACGTCTGTTTTCAACGGATTCCCGGAATCCAGGATGTTTTCTTGTGGAAAAAGACCTTAGTATATTTTTCTTCAGGAGTATTTAGTACGCAGTGTTTTCATTCAAGATTTAAAAACCTTAAAGTTTTTAAACCTTCTTTTTTATAGAATATTGTTATTGTTTTACTTGTTTACAACATATTTTGATGTGCTGAGAAAATAAACTATATATTTGAAGTATATATAAATAGATTTAAAAACTAACGCGTGTATGCCCACGGGTAAGGAATATGCAAGTGAGTAAAGACATTTTTTGTTATTGTTATTTGATGTAAATACGTTGCCAGTGGGCAGGTTACTGACTTCCTAATTTTGTTTTGATTTCAAACTAGTCAAGGTCGATCCATATGAAGCACTGTTGTCATGTATTTGTTAGTAATCTTTGGTTAAGATTGCTAAAAAATACATGACAACAGTGCTTCATATTGATCGACCTTGAAACTAGTAAATAAGAACCTCAATTAATTCGGGAATGTGTTAGATGCGCATTTGCTGCAATGTTGTTGTGAAACCTAGC
Organism: Orchesellides sinensis; assembly: GCA_027744375.1. Classification (NCBI taxonomy): domain Eukaryota; kingdom Metazoa; phylum Arthropoda; class Collembola; order Entomobryomorpha; family Orchesellidae; genus Orchesellides; species Orchesellides sinensis. The sequence goes on from JAHZNG010003273.1 coordinate 793, forward strand.
GGTTCTTGTTTATTTGAAATCCTGTGTTAATGATGTAGATTTAACTTTTAAATGCACTTTCTCTTGATTGAAAAGCTTGTCACATAAGTTGGAGAATCCACATTGTTTATTTCATTGGTGAATTTTCTATTTGAAGTCAACCACTTCCAATTTTTGTGCTATTACGTTAATTAGTTTGTTTTCGTAAGGAAACTTTCCAAAACGGCTGAAACTGTATCCTGTACCCTTTACCTCCTGAAATTAAAATGTATTCGTATTACAGATACATACAGTGTATATATACGTATTCAAAGACAAAAATAAATAGCTGCTTTGGTATTGGGTGATGAAGTATTTTTTACACAGATAAATGAGCATAAGAATTTATAGGAATTTTCAAAATTATTTTTGTTTATATGCAGTGCACCATATCCGATTAAACAAGCTTTAAAAGCCTTTGATGTATTTATTGCATTACATGAACATACTCGTGCAGCAATACAGGCTTGAAAGAAACCATGCTAAACAAGCCAAAAAAATTGAAAATGGAGGATATTTTTAATTATGAAATATCGTCAGCGTAAGTACAAGGGCTTGATTAGAGTAGCATAAATGTAATATTTGATTAAATCCAAAATAACCTCAAAAAACTGTTTTTCAATGAAACATGTTTTTGGAAACAAAACCGAACTTTTTAAGTAATTAACTAATTAGAATTTAATTAAAATCAATTCATTCTATTAAAATTTTGCTTGGGTTTATAGATTACATTGTACTATTGAAAATTGTGACCGCTGTCACACTTTATTTTCAGGTAATTTTCAGCTAATTTAGGATTTGGTGATTATAGACATCTTTCTCAGTTCCCAGTTCAAGCAATGCTGACAGATACATTTGTTAGCAAAGACATAGCAAGTCATTTTGTGGTTTAAAGGAACGCAGGCTTTTTACCCTCCTTGGTTTTATTCTGGGAGACTTGTGCCGATCACTCTCACGTTCTGGGGTTTTAACAAATGATTCTGGAATCTGGAATTTATGGTGGCTCCACTCTGTAACAAACAACTTATGCTGATACGTATGTATATCTACTATTGATATCACACCCACCATGTACGTTGCTTTCTTTATAAACAGCCCGGGTGACAAGCTATAACGATGGATCTAATGGCAAAGTTTCACACACCAGTAAAAATTATGTCGGGTCTTTTTATAACTTTATGTATGTAAATTGGATTGTGAAAACTTTGTGTGTGAGGAAAGTCTGGAGAAACTCACAACAAGGAGGCTATTATCGTTATAGATTATTTCACAGCGATAATTATAATTGCTCACAGCATGTGAGTAAACTGAACAAAACAGTTTTTTTTTGCTAAGGACGCAATTATCGTTACGTGCATGCATCAAACTAAAACTATTTTCGGGCAAATCGGCAAGATAACATACGGCGCAATGTCTGCTAGAATCGTTAAAACTTGACTACTTGGAAGCACCCTTCCATGAAAAAGCACTCACTTTACAAGATTAAATTTACTTCCAGAAAAACTATATATCCTGCCTACTAATAATAACCAACAAAATTTTTTCCAAACTACAACAGGTCATGCATGCATAATGTGATATTTCGTAAACAAGCTGCGTCTATCTTATTAACCCGTAAGGATAGTAGTAGTATCTTGTAAATACCATGTTATGTCCATTTGTATGGTAATAATAACAATTAAATTATTTTCAGAGGAAGTTGCAAAACTAAAATGTTTATTTCGAGTAATCACCCAGTAGGGGGGGGGGTTAGTAATGTATGTAATACCTACACAAAAATCTATATTATTGCGAAGGCAGTTTTCATGTAAATGCGGAAGAATTATAAAAGGAAACTTTTATCGATTATTGATCCGTCTCTTCTGGCACAAAAAAGCAGTGTCAGCAGAAACACTAAAGTTGTAAATACATATATATGATCTACTGATGATGATACCATTACATTACTACAAGTAAAAGGCAGAACAATGAGGTATGGGGAAGAGTGAGCACGAGCTGGAAAGAAGTAGGTGCATATATGTTGTTTGGTGTTTTATACTATGTACACACTTATATATTTATATGGAGGATGAGGAACAAGTAGCGCAGAGGAAACACAGAGAAAGGAGAGCTTTCATAGATTCATCAGATGTCATATTCAGCATACTAGATATACTAATACAAAAAGCAGTGCCAGCAGAAACACTAAAGTTGTAAATACATATATATGATCTACTGATGATGATACCATTACATTACTACAAGTAAAAGGCAGAACAATGAAGTATGGGGAAAGAGTGAGCACAAGCTGGAAAGAAGTAGGTACATATACGTTGTTTGTTGAATTGAACTATACTATGTACACACTTATATATTTATCTGGAGGATGAGGAACAAGTAGCGCAGAGGAAACACAGAGAAAGGAGAGCTTTCATAGATTCATCAGATGTCATATTCAGCATACTAGATATACTAATACAGCTTTTATTCCTATGTTCAATGTATTGTACCTTTTAAACATACTCAGTGATGGATATATCCATGATGCCTATGTTAACATTGATATACATATACATTTTCCCCTCTATCTTCAGCTATGTATCTCTTGTTTTCATGTACCTACTTGCTTTCATCTGTTTTCTTGTGTGCGTGCGTGATTGAGAAAGTGGGATTTTATATGGACTCTATGCTTATGTTGTTTATTTTATCTTATTATCAATACTTCTTAATGGACAAATGCTTATATACCAAGTTTTGTGGTAACGATATCTTTTAATTATTTTCTGTGCTTTTATCTTGTTACAGTTGTGAAATTCGGAGAAAGTTAGCACGACAAAATGAGTTTACGTCAAGAATTGAAGAGTGAGTGAAGTGAAATAAAATAGTGGAAAACTGGGAAATACGACAAAATAATGTTATTTGTGTTTAGTTCAACAATAGTTTCATTTCTTGGCAGTGCTTCAGTTAACAAGATTAGAAAACAGGAATCAGCGAAGCGTGCACAGAAAGTGGACTAGTAAAAAAAGGAGCCGTTGATTTGTTAGAAAGTGGTGCTAAGTATCAAGTGGACACGTCGGAAATAAAATACTTAATAAGAATTATCACAATAAGGAAAACATTCATTGAGAAAAAGAAAGTATTGTGAAAGTTATGGTGTAAAGTTTCCTCCAACAATTTTAATGAGAAAAGGTAAAAAGTGAATATTGCCTGAAGATGTGTTAATACGAAGTAACTAGTATTTTATTTTTTGCTAAACCTTCAGTAAAGGAACATTATTTCATTTATGTCGAAACGAGGAGCTTACATTGAATTTGGCGTACGTAGTAAAAGATATAATGACTGACTGAAAAAACAAAGTGACCTTTTCAGTTTTTAGAACTACCAGTTTCGCCAGAAAGCGGTCCAGCAACTAGGTTATTGGATTGAAGTTAAGTCATTTTGTGAGAACAAAAATTACTGTGAAGTACACGTGTACTCAGTAAATAATTTTAAAAGGATATACCTTTGTTGGAAGCATCGCAGAAACTTTCTTTTTCTTATACATCAACAATATTACGAGTGTTTGAGCAAATTTAGAGAAGATATACTATTTTTTAATAGTTTAATTGTGTGGGAGTAATTAAAAAAGAAGAAACAATGATGTTAGTAGTTTCGATGAAATTACTTAAGATTTAGGCTACGGAACTAAAAACCTTGGCAGTGAAAATCTTTTTGAGAAAGGCGTGATTCTTAAAGATAACCGTAAGACAAGTATTTTTGGTATACTATATGTCCCCTTGGGAGTCCCCTCTCCTCATTTATGTTGCTATCACGAGAAGTCCTTGAGACTGTAATCAAAATGATTACAAGTTAACAGTCCAGGTAAATCAAGAGCACGATGTCAACAAACGTAATGCTACCAGTATTAGAAGAAATGATGAAGTGAAAGCAGGAGAAAGTTGTTAATACCATAGACCGTAGAGATAATGTACTTATCTGGCTGTTGTGATGTTATTTGGTATACTAATGTGGATTATCATCTCACTCATTCCTCTCCAGACTAGCCCGGAATTTGGTGAGTAAACCTAACCTGTACCTGAATTTGTTTAGATTTCCTCTTACATGTCATCTAAATACCATTGCAAGACCATAGCCTATGTAGGCTTTGGTAAGACATATATGCATATATAGTTATCCTTAGAAATGGAACAATAGTAATGTCAACTGTCTTGATACTCTCAATACCTGTCCGCGCCTACGCATGGTTGGCACATTAGTATTCTGCAGAACATGAATACGATCTTCGTAATCTAATCTAAATGATATTAGAGCGACAAAAACGGAGGCTGGGACTAATGGCCATGGTTATGGTGTAGTTTAATTATCATGAATTTTTTTGCCGTGCACGAGAGTTTTTAGGTGACGTGGCATAGAATAGAAATACAAATGCAATATGAACAGGATGTTATCCATTATCCAATATTCCTCATGTGGATTGGTTGGTATTGGAGCCCCAGACATAGCTTTTCCCGGTATAAATAAAATAAGATTTTGACTTCTTACATTATTTAGAAACGGAGCTGTTGGCTGTTAAAAGAAATTCATAGATAGTTGTTTTTTCGTAACGGATATACTAATAGTCACGTCACAGTATGTTAAACATTAGCCTAATGTAGATGCAGTTGTTTTAGAGTATAAATTCAATTGTTTAGCAGACCAATGTGAGGAAAAATGATTGAACGATACAATGAATGAAATGTAGAATAAATAATTGACAGCATTGTTAAACTAAACAACTAAAGGCTCCATATAACATTGTTACATCATCCTAGGGATCCTCTATGCAAATGCAAGGTTGTTTTTGTTAAAGACATCCTTTATGCATTCATTCATAGGTATATATATGTATGTATACCATAATAATATTCGTGGTTTGAAAGGTAGATCGAAGGATCTAAAAAAGCCTTAGGATAATCTAACGATAATAACCTGAGGTAGATCTATTTTAGTGCTCTTACATAAGAGTTATTTGGTTTCAAAAGGAATCTATAAGTATGTAGTCATCAACCCTGAAACATTTTAATGGATTTTTTGTGTTTTCATATTTCCAGTTGTTCATGAGATACAAGCATGTTGTCACCATCGGGTTACCTTAAAATGTGCTGACGACAAGCACATGAGAATTGTTGTAGTACAGGCAAGGTATGTCGTCGATCAAGAAGAAGAAATCCCTGCTGCTGCCAGCTCACATCCTTCGTATCCATATCCCACCTCACCTCAGCAGACTACGAACAACCATGATACTTTAGTATCACCAACCGCTTCAGCGTCAGACAATCCACCTTTCTCTAGCCATTCAAAAACAATCTCGTAAGTGCAAAGTATATATTTTATAGCTGAAAATTAAACACTTCTAAAATCTCTGTTCGGGAGAGCATGGTATGAATAAAAACCCATAAAACAATCTAATTACACGCGGTTTTGTACGGTATATTTCAAAATGCCTGTCAGAATAAGTAAGAATTATACTTTGTTTTAGATTTTACTTGGTACGAGTTAAATGGTATGAAATAATGTTTTATTAGGATGATGAAAGGGAATGCCTTCACTGGAACACTTTTAGCAAAAGTATGTAAAGCTGTATTTGAACTAATATAAAAGTACAAAGTTAAAAACCGTAACAGCTCTCTTATGCAAATTAGTTATTGAATCATGAATAGCCGCCTTAAATGCATACACATACATACGTTAAATTGTAGAAACGTCTTGTAAAGCAGGATGACTCGTAGTAGATTAAAGTGAATGGAGCATAGCGAAATGCAGCTACATTACATCTGCATCTTAATAAATGTTGTAGTATATTATGTACACCGCCTTTTTAGAATAAAAAATACGTATACAATTTATTATAAGAATATAATATCTTTTAGATATAAAAGCAATAATTGAGACGTATGTATAGAATTTAAACTTTTAAAGCAACATTAGAAAATTTATGTAACTCAAGTCTAGCAATTAAAATTGAATGAAGACAATTTTTTCTGGAAAAAGACAGTTTTATGATATGAATATTTAAGTCCTCTAAGATTTATGCAAGCTCACTGGTTGGTTTACTTTTTAGGTTATGGGACTTGGACATAAAATTTTCCCACGACCTCATCAGCGACAACTTACCTTACCCAGTTCACGTGGATGCTCCTCCATGGCATCCCTCTCATATTTCGATGCATGAAGAAAAACAACGCTTTTCATACCGCAAAGTAACTACACCACCAGTTTTTCCCGAAGATGGGCTCAATTTTACTGGATCACGTGTAATTGAAATGCCTCAATATCATATGCACTTCTTGGATAAGAACACAATATGGAGAGAACCATTGTTTCAAATTGGAGACAGTGAAAGCAGCATACTGTCCAGTAAAAATGCTTTTAGTCCTAATGGGAGGAAAAGGAGCAGAAGTTCTAATCAACAACAAGAGGAGGAAGATCGAATTCCGCTCAATAATAAGCAGGTTCCTAATAGAGAAAGCCGGAGTGAAAGTGGGTCTTATTACAGTAATGAAGCGGATGAGTGCTGGTCATACCAAGCATTGAGCAGTACAAGTGCCACTTTTACCGTGGACTCAGCACGGATTAAGCCTCCATGGCATTTCAAAGATCTCAGGACGTACTTTAATCAAAGGTGAGTAAAATATTTGCTGTGTAATTAGGTCAACCAAACTATTAGTTTAGTTACACCAGAACAAATAGGTGATCTTCATAATGATTATACTTTTGATCCTTGGAAAAGGTGTTTCGCTTCATGACCTACTACACAATACTTTTAAGGTCAAGCAAAGTTAAAGGGTTCCAATTCAAAAAGCAGTTTATGCTCGACATATAATTTTCCTTCGAATTTTGTTTAAAATTTGTTGCCTAAAGCTCAATTCAAGCGGCTACAGATCGATATATTCATGAGAACGGTTTAAGTATGATAGTATGCCTAGATAAAGCTTTGTAAAAAAGGACCATTAAAATTTCCGCTTGTTTAATAGATTTCCATAAATTTCAGTCAAATGAACTGGTTTTTATCTAAAACAATTTTTAACCATGATGCTTTACCTGCTGTAAACCCAACTGGGACCTCTTAATATTGTTTGTAAAGCAGCATCAAAAAGTATCCAATTTGAATTCAAAACAAGAACTAAACCGTCTAAATTTTAAAATTTCTTGAGTAATTTTGTGTAATTCATAAATACTAAATTTATGATAATATAATTCAGTATGCAATGCGCAAGCTTATCATAATAACTTCCTTTCCCAGCAAAACTCACACAGTTTTATGCTCTAAATGGCTGTTTGACTACCATAAATATTGCTTTTTCATCAAGAAATCTCAATGTCAGGCAGGGGAAAAGTAAACATGTGAAGATTCCACGGTTGTAGGTTGTAAGGAACTGAAATACTTGGACTGCATAGTTTTTCCTCTAAAAACATAAACATACAGAGAAACTTGCGTAATAGCAAAACCAGTATAACATGATAATGTCCCCCATTCTTGTTTTCTCCTTCTCCTAAGATTGCATCAAAATATTTTGTCAAGGATAGGTATTGGCATGAAGTCACAGGATCGTTGTGATTTTTTAATCATTTCAAGGCCACCAAAACTACAGTCAACAGTTATTTAATAAATCTAGAATTCTATGAAACAAACAGTACTCTTTCATTACACAAGGGAAAAGTTCCACGTTCTTCTTTGGAGATATTCTACAGTGTAATCCAAACAAATACTACAAAACGACCATTTCACGTATCAGTTTTTGCAAAATTTGTCCTTTAGCATTCACTCTTATTTGTCGGATAGTCGTTTTTAATAACCACCACCCTTCCTTTGGCAAAAAAAGCAGTGTAAACAGGAAGGAGTGTTAGCTAATTCTTTAAAAACGGGTGGTTTTAATACAAACTCTTACAAGATTACTGTTACAGGAGATTTTGAAAAAAGTAAGAGCATTCAAAATTTTAATTCTGAAGTCTGTAGAATCCATCCATACAGTCTTCGCTTAGTAGCTTATAGGTATACCCATATACAAATAAAAGCGCCAAAGGCTTGTGGAAATATCTTGTTTCCATTGAGTGGTTTCGTAAACATTATACAACGTACAGGTATCCTACGAACTAACACTGCTTTGAGCGTTCCTTTGAGCTGCTGATTTCTTTCTAGGTATGTTTTGTTTTTCATGTCTTGAATAATGCCACTTTCTCCTGACACAAAAAGAATACATTGCACTTTATTTTTCGTTTCCCTGTAATAAAGCAGTGCGCACTGCGCAGAGTTTATGCTAGGTTTACTTTTGCCTTCTAAGTTTTAAAGAAATCCTTAACCTTATTTACATATTATTGCACTGCTGCAAACTATGACTGACACGTATGTGTTATAGCAAATCGCCTCTACATCTGGAAAAATCGCACCAGTGGCAAAATAGTTAACAACTAAGGAACAAGAAAGAAATGGAATTTATGGCATGTATTCAATGTCCCATTAACTTTCTACGAATGTGTGTAAAACTGTATACTTTAGACTGAAGGCTATCTCTTAAAATGGCTTATGAAAATGAAAGGTAGATGTGGTTGCTGAAGCTGAAAAATCTAAAGGTGGAACTAAACCATTGAGTTTTCTTTTCTCTCTCTACGGCGTAGATTTTACATCATGGCAATTTGCATAGGAATAGAAATACTAGCAACATAACTGCCAGTTCTGGTACGGTTGACGGTGTTTTTCCCTGCTGGATGGACAATTTGGTAGATGTCATTTAGAGGAAAAATCACAACATCTAAGAAAGTCTTTTCACCATCAGACTTTTTTCGATGGTTCAAATACATCCATACGACTTTTACAGAAAGGAATAAAAGGATACATAAAATCGTGATGATTCAAAAGTTTCTTGTTTTGTATTGCCTGTGGCAGATGTCACAAACTAACAAGTTAAAAAATACGGATTGGGACTAGATGATGTGTTCAGGAGGGACAACTCCAAACGACAAGAGAACATAACCCTAAGCCAGGGCTAGAGACACTGACGAGATGCGCATATCAATTGCACAATAATGTATCTTCTATACAGCAAAATTGTACAGATTATTGCTACACAGGTCTTCTACGCTTTATTTTCCATACTGCATATTTGTAATGGAAAAAAGGGGAAGAATGGATGAATGGAGGAAAGAGACAATTGCATACAATCCACCGAGTTTCTTTTTTATATCTCATTTTATTCTTCTCAAAGTTCCAGTCATTCTTATTACGATTACCCCCAGTGGTTTGGTACTGTTTGTTACTGTACAAGGAAAATACAGTGAAAAAAAGGGCTATAAAAAGAGGGAATATAAAAGTCACATTTTTTCTTTCACACATGAAAAAGTTACAAAATGACAATCTGTACACATAAAAATGGGAACATGTGAGTGGAATAGTGTACACGGAATAATAATGGTAACAATTCATTTGTTGATTTATATGGATATTATAATTTCCTTTTGTGATAAGGATCCAATAAACAAGCAATTGTGTTACTATATTAGATATCAAACATACACAAAGGATGGAAAAACTCTTTTCAGAGATCTTTATCCGTGCTGTATTGAAAAAGTCAAGTTGCCTGCTTCTGTGTCATCTACTCTTGCAATGAGCAGCATGAATGCAATGCTTGGATGCATTATTGAGAACGGGACGGGGTGGTTGTGATGGTGGTGATTAGAATCAAATGGGTGAAATGAATATGGTTAGGGTTTTATTTGATGGCTCGATCGCTAAATTAATCTTCCAAGCATGTGCATAACTTATGTATTTTGCAAGTGTGGTAGAGGACGCAATCCTATCGGCAAGATTAAACAACTTTTTCTCTTGGACATATTCACCCTAGAATGCATGCAGCCCAGCGTGTTGCATTGAATTGCGAGATCGTGATGAGAGAATATACATATGTGACATTTGAATGTTCGGTATATGAATGCTCTTGTATATTGACAATATTTTTTGATCTGAATGCAACTGTTTGCTCTAGGAAGAATAGAAGGACGGAGAGATGATAAGGACACATTTGTTCTTGTTTGTTTGCTCATTTGCATCGTACTTGTCATTTTTATTATTACATGTGCATACATGTTTATTATGTACACATCATTGAATTCATCACATTGTGTATGCTTTGTAGCTGATCTCATTTACTCCGGTTATGATGGTCCAAAAACATTTTTGTATTATTAAGCAGCGAAAGCGAAGCTGAAGATGCTTTATGTGATTACCATGTCCGTGTGTCCGTGTGTCCGTGTGTCCGTGTGTCCGTGTGTCCGTGTGTAAACACGATAACTC